>CAXKVY010002401.1:97500-107500 GCA_964058915.1 Tetropium fuscum
TTCAACACATCATATAATAATACATGTGCTTACTCCATAATGTTTTTTTTTAAATTTTAGAGTCACCGTCGCCTTCTTTTAGTTGTCGAGTTTTCCTTGTTGCAATAATGGTTAATGTGATAATGTACAGCTGACGCCGCACCCAAATGTTAACGTTTTTGCCTGTCGTGAATTATTATTCTTCGTGTCTTATGTCGTGTATTATTACTATATTCTTCTCAATTTCATTGTAGTTAGTAAGTCAGATTTTGTTGTTTAGTACAACATGCTTCTAAACAATCCCTGATTTACTATAATAAAACTCCATATCTTAAATTGCATGATAACCAAAATTCGTTGAAATTTGTGGGCATCATCTGTCGTGTGTGACACTTTTCCATGTATTCTCGAGGCGTTTACACGTCTCTTTCATGTTTTTTGTTTTATTATCCTTCATGTTTATTTATTAATTGCTCGATACATAATACAATTTATTGTCTCCAATGCTATAACAGATACAGCATCATCATTTTTGGGAAAGCTAGCATTAAAATAATATTAAGTAGGTTATAAATAATTAATTGCACCCAATTATATACTATATAATTACATACTATATTTAGAACTACACAAAAACAAAAAGATATAAACATATAACTTTTGTGTATAATTCAAGTTAGTAATTAAGAGCCATTAAATTCGATTTTCCCAGTATAAATAATTAATTATTTGTATTATATAGACCACATTTTTGTCCTTAATATATTGTTATTTGTTATTGTTGATTTTGGAGTAAAATTCATATGTTGTTTTGTTGTACTATATTATATATAATATATAATAAAAAGATATAATAGTAGAAAAATTGCGTTTTTGTGAGCCATTGTGAGTTTTGCCATTATTTATCGAAATAGTAAATATACTATTTCGATAAATAATGGCACAACTCTAATAAATGTGGGAAATAATCAAGAAGAGAGCTAATCAGTGAATATGAATATAATATAGGATTCACTATGTCTAAGTTATTTGAACTACTGAGAACAAACAGACAAATTATTGTGACATTTTGAAATATTTTTGTGTACACATTGCAGAACGGACATATGTTTGTATATTATGTAGAAGTTTATGAACATAAAATATACAACATCGGGATAGTTACAATCTTACGACATAGAGCTATGCAAAGTGGAATAACTATGACGGAACAACATCGCCAGAAACTCTTCTGTAATTTATAATTCCTGCAATTTATGGCAGGGATATTATTCAAAAATCAAGGTATTTATCTAGCCATGACTCATAGCGTAATTATAAGTGCCTTAAAACTGCAGGTATAAGAAAATAGAATTGTTGCTTTGAGAAGGTACATTTGTATTTAGCATCCTTGAGTCACTGCTATACCTAATAAGAAGCTGAATGAACCTTGAGGTTTTCAAACCTAATAAACGAGTTCTCTCTGGTTATTATTATGCTTGGTCTTTAGGTAAGCGGCCCTAAATTATAATTTATTTAATTTATTATTATTATTATTACAATAGTGCCAGATTGTGTATATTATTTTGTACGGGATTTTGTTCTCTACTGTTTGTTGTACTCCATCATAAGGACGATTTTGGAAAGCATCGGCATCCCTAGTCAGTGGTATAATAGCATCTGGATAAGGTAGGTACTGCAAAAAAATATAAAAAATCTAACTCTGAATGAGTTGTTGGAAGAGGTAGATCACATAATTGTAATGACAATACCAGTAGCTCAACTTGTATAACGAGTTTTCAAAAATTGGTACTTTGTGGGAACACCCTGCTGAACCTGAAATGTATAAAACATGCCCACCAGGAGCTCACTTATCGAATTATTTCGTATGGGAAACATGGGGATATATATTACGGTTCTTATAGGAGAACCGCCATCTTTCCTAGAAGAAAACTTTCCAGAATTGAGCCACAGATAAGGACCTGTGCGCTCGAATATTTACATTACTTATCTCGATTTGATGCTAGAGATCATCAACCATCATCATTGTTTCAACATGTACCTACGTATTTCGTTTTAATACATTGATTCTTGTTCCATTTAATATTGTTTGTTTTTACGTTTTCTATATTTAAATGTATCTATTTAGGTCCTTTTTTTATTCATGCAACCGCTTATATTTTTATATTTTACCACTAGTCTAGTCAACAACTGCCATTTTAATGAAATTGTCTTTCTACTCTTAACCTTGAAAAATTTGAAGTGGGGGGCCGGTAACAACCGGCCAAGTTCGAGGTGGACTCGCGCACGAAGGGTTCCGTACCATTATCTATAAAAACTGTAAAAAAATCATGTCTGTTGTATGGGAGCCCCACGTATGGGTACTGACTTAGATTAAGTATTTGCGTACACCTACCTACTTATGATATATAATGCCTACCTACTTAAGATAATAATTAATTTCTTCCGACCGGCGACTCCGGCATTTATTAGCATATCTGTTTTTTAGTATTTGTTGTTATAACGGCAACAGAAATACATCATCTGTGAAAATTTCCACTGTCTAGCTATCACGGTTCGTGAGATACAGCCTGGTGACAGACGGACGGACAGCGGAGGAATAGGGTCCCGTTTTTTCCTTTGGGTACGGAACCCTAAAAAGGGGTATTGCAGATGTCGGAAATCGAAAAAACGATCCTTAAAAAGAGGAAATTACCTCAAAAAAAAGTTCCTTACTCTTAACGAACACTTACCACCAATATTTATAATTTTAACTTAGAGGTGAAATAGGGCTCAAAACGGGTGATGTGCGCGGGCGCCGACCGAATCGGAGACTATTAACAATAAAAATTATTTAAACCCATTAAATATGAATATTAATAAAAAAAATCACATACCTTTTGGATACTTGAATAAACAATAATCCATTTAAAAAAAAATTCCCGTTATTTTTTTTATTAGATGCTTATAACTTATTTTCTCCACTTTTAAATTAGCATGAAAACCCTGATAATTTTCTAAACTGATAAACTAAAAACTTTAGATTGTTTTCACTTCTTGGAGCTATTCTTGAAAGGCTTTAGAAAAGGTCCCCGTTGGAAAAATTTAAAAAAATTGTTTTCTGCTTTATTATTTACAATCGAAGGCATTAAAAAATCGACAACGTAAATAAAGCAACGAAAAAAGTATTTTTTTCAAATACTCCGATTATATCGTTTTCTTATTATGGAAAGCTATATATATATATATATATATATATATATATATATATATATATATATATATATATATATATATATATATATATATATATATATATATATATATATATATATATATATATATATATATATATATATATATATATATATATATATATATATATATATATATATATATATATATATATATATATATATATATATATATATATATATATATATATATATATATATATATATATATATATATATATATATATATATATATATATATATATATATATATATATATATATATATATATATATATATATATATATATATATATATATATATATATATATATATATATATATATATATATATATATATATATATATATATATATATATATATATATGTATATATATATATATATATATATATATATATATATATATATATATATATATATATATATATATATATATATATATATATATATATATATATATATATATATATATATTTATATATATATATATATGTATATATATATATATATATATATATATATATATATATATATATATATATATATATATATATATATATATATATATATATATATATATATATATATCTGTACCCCAGAGCCAGACCACGTTAAGTACAAAAACTCGATTTTTCAGTAGAGCGGTTTTAGTGAATTATTTTAGATTTTTTTAAATTATAAAACGACCTTTACGACAATCCGTGCAATGGTTGATATTTTAATTAGCTTGACGGATTATAATTAGGAACATATTGGCAGTTTCAGCGGGTTGCATCTTACTTTTGACTTTTGTGACTTAGCATAGTTTTGCATAGACAAAAAAAATAGTTGTAGAATTTAACATAGATGTTAAATCCAATGAGGCGGACTTGACATATTTTTAATTCACATAACATGTATACTAAATCCAAAAGGGAAAAAATATATATTTTTATGAAATCATTTACTGTTTAATTATAAAGAGAAATATAACAAATAAGATAGTAGTATATAAAAAGTATATTAAAGTATATAGTATATAAAAATTAGTAGTATATAAAAAAAAATTTTTCTTCTATTCATCTTCGTCTCTAAATCATCTCTCTAAATTCTTATAATAGTCGTGGAATCTTCTTGGCACCCACTTTAAAAATTTTTGTAAGTGGTTATACTTTTTCACTGAAATTGGTTTAGGCTTTTCTCTAATAGGTGAAAGAGATATGGGAATGCAGTCATTTCGTCTGATTTTCCTGTTGAAGTCGACTTCTAAAAAATCATCACCAAAATCCGTTTTGTAATATAGAATTCCAGGGTTACTTTTTCTAACTTGCATATAAACTGCTTGAGATATCAAAAAATCTTTTCTGACGCTATTTTTTTCTTGTTGATATATGGTGCAGCTGATCCCTCAAAAAATTCTTTAAAATTCTTAAAATCAGGAATATCCATGTTAACTACAGTCATCTGTTTCTTTGTTCCACATAATCGTATCATTTGTTGCCAATCCCAGGGAGTCATAATTTCAAATTGTGGGTCTTTCTTCCTTTCGCGTTCTATCACCGAATGAACAGCATCAGCTTCCAAATGTATATGTCGCCTTGCTAAATATTTGTGGTTAACAACATTAACATTTGGCTTAATACGAAGAATCAGAAAATATAACTTAAGAATCAGAAAATATAACCATTAAGATGTTTCTATTTTGACTCGGACAGTTGTTCGACCAAATTGTTATTTCTTTTACATCATCTGAGACATGGCGTAAAACCCTAAAAATATTTTCCTCGTTCTAGATGATCATGGAATAGAAGTCGAAGACATACCTTCTTAAAAGTAACGACCTGGTATTTTAACAAATACACACCAAAAATATTTTAACTACGTACGAGGTGTAAGTTTACAGATAGACTTAACATATCAGACTGTTAATCCAGGGACTAATAAGGTTAAAGCGACTTAACTTTGTTTGCCTCTAGGGAAGCCGTGGACTTAATATAGTTTAAAAGGAGCTATTTTCGCTAATTTCAAACATACGATAAAACGAAAAATACGAAACGATGCGCCATATAAAATGTTAAGTAACTTAACATGCTTAGTTAAAATATTGCAAATTTGGACTTAACATAGTCTGGCTCTGGGGTACAGATATATATATATATATATATATATATATATATATATATATATATATATATATATATATATATATATATATATATATATATATATATATATATATATATATATATATATGATTTTTTATAATTTTTTACTCCTATTGTTTAAATAATTATTATAAACAAATGCTTTGTTTATACGATAATCCAAATTTTATTTTTGCATTATAATATAAATATAATCATTTTTAAGAATAAAATCGTTTCTTAAAAAAATTATTGCTTAAAAGGGCATTTGTTAAATAACAATTTCTTGTTGTTGTTAAATATTAATATTAAGGAACCATTTTTTAAACCGCCTTTAGATTAATTACTCTTCCATATTTTGAAAAAAATTTAAAAAATAGTAAATAGTTTATTTGTTTATTTAATAAACAATTTGTTATAAACAAATAAATTTTCTTGTTATAATTTTTTTTAATACTACAAAAAATAATAAAAACAACCAGTCGCGTATGTTATGTGAATTGTTTTTTCTCTATTTTTTATATAATTCTTTATATATTTTATATTATTTTTTATATAATATATAAGTATTTTTGTATTCTGTTTGCCACTTTCTTTCAATTTTTTAAATTGTTAATAACAAAGTGGAAAACCAAAGTGTTTGAATTTTTCCAGCGGGGATCTTTTCTAATGCCTTTCAAGAATATCCCAAGAAGTGAAAAAAATCTAAGGTTCTTAGTTTGACAATTATCAGGGTTTTTATGTTATTTAAAACTTGAAAAAATAAGTTAATTAGATTTTTTTTCCAATAAATTATCGTTTGTTCAAGTATCCAAAAGGTAGGTATGTAAATTTTTTTATTTCTTAATATTCATAATCAATGGGTTTAATTTTTTTTATTGTTAAAGTGTCCGAATCGGTCGGCGATCGGAAGTCACCCGTTATTAGCCCTATTTTCGCCTCCAAGTTAAAATTATATATATTGGTGGTAGAGTTTGTAAATGTCATGCTCTTTAAGGATCTTTTTTTGGATTTCCAATATCCGCAATAGTTTTTGAGATATTTGCAAAATACGAAACCCCTCCTTTTTTTTTTAATTGTTTATATCTTTACAAATTTTTACCGTTCCCACTTCAAATTTTTCAAAAAGTTTCTAGATTTCAATCCGAAACGAATAAGCCCTAAATCATAATTTTCGGTAAAGGCTAAGAGATATTCATTAAAATTGTTGACTTTGTTGACTAGACTACACTCTCCTTTAACAAGGACGGTGATTATAGAAAAAAACCATTAACAATACAAACAATTTCTTATAAAAATATATTTGACCTATTTAAAGTTTCATTACGATTAAAATACATACTTGCTAAAAAATATTACGGGAGTATCTGGGTTAATGAAATCTGGCTAATAAATCTCGCTTGTAAGGCCAACACAACAAAAAAAGTACTATTATTAATATATGGAAATTTACTCATATTGTTTATTCTTACTTCGACTTCTATACACCGTCGTGATTTGCGCAATGCTTTGGCGCCTATTTCTCAAAAATACTTTAGCCGGCTTTTATCTGTTGTTAATTCTTCGTGTTCTAAGACTTTCCGTTTGTAAGGTTGACTGTATCTAATTTACTGTCTAGATATTTATTATTTACTGTTTTCTATCCGGTCTATCCCTTACCTGTGCTTCTAAGTTAATAACATGTCTTACGCCTATAACTCAGTTCCTATTCAATTGAATATTTATAACTGCACCTTATAATTTTAGTTCTTAGCACAGTTTCAGATGCAACTGTATTTATTTCCATGTGAACGGTCTATTCAATCAATAAACAACTTGATAACTATCACATGTACGTACGTAATTTATTAGAGAATAAGTATTTTGCCATATAAAATCTATAAAACTAATAATATTTAGAATACAGTTTGAACATTGAAATACTTTTACGACGATAACACAGAGAATAACCTACATGATATCTACGAATGATACAATTTAATTTATAAAAAATAATATGTCTAAAGTTTAAAAATACATAAATTATTACACACTACATACAAATATACAAATAATTAAGACGAAAGCAACATAAATAAAGTATATATAAATAAAATAAAAGATCTTTATTCTCACTATCGTGTGAAAAGTGGATTACAAACTTTTATTGTGATATGTTACATTATTCTTGATCGTCTTCGCTATTACAAATATTATCTACATCTACATTTGCAGAAGGAACTTCATTATTTTCATCAGCTAATCTAGTATCATTCACCGAGATTTCGTCACGAGGTGTGCTTGTGGTTGTTTCGATATCACTCTGGTTATCAGTGGTTTCACTATTAGATGCACCTGAATTTTGCCCGTAAACTTCATGAAGGTTATCAAGTCTGTTAGATATCACTACGCTTCTATTAGCTGTATTTGTAACTTTAGTCACAAGTTGTTCGGCTTGTCCCTCCAGTCTTTTTAGTCGCCTGTCTCTTTTGGCTAAAATATCCTCCAATGTTGGAATTGAAGTACCGGGTTCCTCAGTCCGATTATTGCCTACGTTACTTACATCTGTTTCATTTGTTGACTCTTCTAAACGTCTAGAATTTTCGGTAACTCCAACGCTATCGTTTTGTAGTAATTCAGTCTTCAGTTGCTCTAAATCAGATTCAACTCCTTCATTAGTACTGCCGCTCGTACCTGGCACTTCCTCTGGGTAAGCAGTTTCACTTTGGATTAAGTTTGTTGTGGGAGTTACTTTTTGACTGGCACTAACTTCCAGAACCGCGATCTCATCAGCACCGGAAATCTTCTGAGCGCAATCGGATACGTCCGTCTCATAACCCGGTTCCTCATCACTACTAGAACACTCTCTATCGTCACTGTACCCACTTTCAACACTGTTATTCAAGTCATCATTAACGATCGTGTTTCTTCGGGAAGCGAATTCCGTTCTCAGTTGCTTCCATTGCTGCTCTGTGGTGGAGTTTTTTTCCCTAGCCTGAGTCCATTTTTCCCTGCTATATTCCAGTTCTTCTTTGAGCTCCGTTAAGAGTTTGCGTTTCTGGGCAAGTTCATAGCGGAGGATTTTCTCTTGGGTGTGCAACATTTGGTGCTGCTTCTGCAACTTCCCTACCTGAAATAGCATATCATGTTAGGCCGAGGTGGTACTCTTGAACATATATCGAAGTCGTAAAGATGAAATCATATTTTTAATAAAGCAGCGAATGAAAAGAAGTAAAAAAACAGATAGTCCAATCATATTAGCATAAATAGAAAATAAATTATAATGTTTTGCCATGTATGGATTACGAGTATATTCAAGCTACCTCCAACATCAGCTTCAGTATATCAGTTCTTACCTTCAAGTGCAAACAAGGCCAAAAATTTTTACAACAGGATCTGTGGGGCTGGAAGAAATTCAACAATACCATCTCGCATATCTACACTACAAACAAAACAAAAAACACAAAAAAATGCCAAAGTGCACGTTTGGGGTGGTTTTTGGGGGTGAAGCGACCCCGTTACAGTCTATAACTTTTTTTATTTTAAAAAGTCATACTTTGGCGGGTATAATCTCCAAATGGCAAAATATTATATCTTATTTTTTCTATTCTTCAATTTATTGTCTAATACGAGTATGATTGGACCAAGAGCTTCAATTTAAAAGTAAATATTAATTATATGCCGCTATAATGTTCGTATAAATTACTTAACATTTTTGAGGTACTTAATAAGAAGCTTTTATAATATCTTGCAATGAACCATTTAACTAAATCTAAGTGACATGTGCTAAGGTAAGATTATCAGTTTGAAACACTTACCACGTGCCATGTTTTTGAAAGTTCGTTCTGAACTAACCCCAGTCTCTTCTCTTGGTCTTGCAGTCTATTTTCCAAGTGACCATTTAGTTGTTTAAGATGACTTGTTTCCTTCTCCAAAGACTTTTTCTCCAAAATCAGATCCTTTAAACGTATAAACGTTTGACTAACACTGAGAACTAAACTTGGCCCTTTTGGTGTCTGTACAGTCTTGTAGCATGGATTCTCGTCTTCCTCATCGTCAGTTAAGTTATTTATTGGCGCCTTTTGATGGCTCAATAATTCTATCAACACCTTCCAAACTTTTGGTAGATTCTCCATGATTTCCTCAGCGCTGTTCATTTGGTGAACCGTGGATGTTTGTGATTCTGAAACGTAACAACTTTATTTTTCACCATTTCAAATTTTAATTTAGTAATTAATTTAATACTAGTTCCCTACTTGTACTGATAAAATATTAACCTGATTCTTCCTTGATTGTGTCCAGCTTTCCCTCAACTTTTGAATCTCCAGCGACCACTTGTGCGTTTTCAGTGGTGTTGACTTCATTTAGTAAATCTAAAAGTACTTTGGGTAAAGCGTAAGAGACCTCTGATGATATTTCATTAACAACAATATCTTGCAAAAGATCCCGATGATCTTCCAAGTGTTTCCGTAATTTGTCCAAATCTACATCTTGAGAGCTGTTAAAACCAAGCAATATTTCTGAAAATAGTTGATTTATCACCGTTAACTCCGCCTGATATTGCCTGCTTTCTGCTTTCGACAACCCGTGATTTGATTCCAGAACTTTGATCTCGTCGTATTTCTTGGAATTGTCTTCTTCTAGCGTCTTGATTCTCTCTTCAAGTTCACTAAAAACAAAGAACG
>CAXKVY010002402.1:0-35983 GCA_964058915.1 Tetropium fuscum
GACACCCGTAATGTGACAAGTTTTTAGTAATATCTCACGAACAGGTGGAGTGATTATATAACAATTAGATATTTTTTTATTCAGAAAATTAAGGACATTATTTTGGTATAAAAATATACAGGGTGTTCCATTTAAAAAAATCATGTTTTATGTTCCACCATGTATATCTTACGAGATTTTTAATAGCCGTGCTCAGATTATAAACATTCATCAAAAACCGCGTCCACTCCTTTTTTGAATGAGTTAAATCGGCAAAGGATAAGTGAGATAAAGGGGGGTGTCAATCTTAAGAGACTTACCCTGTACACACCGTTTGACAAAAAATTTTTGCAAAAAGGTATATTTTTTTCAATTTTCCTCTTTTCGAAATCGAAATTTTACATTTTACAAAAATATATACAAATAATGAAAAAATGTTATACAATAAAAAATCTGCAAAAAGCAAAATATTTTTCAATAATCTTGTGCCCATTTTTGATGTTAAATTACAAAAATAATTTCTCGAAACTGGAAATTTTCAAAAATGTTCACACAGTTTGCAATGTAACTTATTTCGGCAAAATTTACCAAAATATAAAATGTTTCTGAAAAATATAAAAAAAAAATATTTTTTTTGTAATTTTCCTAAATATTAAATGTTTTTGAAAAATTTTCGCAAGCTGGAAAATATCGAATATAATCAGTTTGATGAAAAAAAATTACAAACAAAATTTTTTACTCCTATATTTTCAAAAATATTTTTTTTGCAATCAAATATTTAAAAAATGAAACCAATAATTCTAAATGTAATTAAAAATATATAGAAATGAAAAAAATTTACAAGTTAAAAATTCTGCAAAAATATTTTCAAAAAATTTCATAATACAAATTTGCATAATATGAAAGAATTATATCAAATAAAAATTCTGCGAAAAGAAAAATATACAATAATCATTCACACCGTTTGCACCAAATACATTTGTAATATTGTACACACATTTTAAAATATTGAATGAAACAAAATAGAGAATTCACCTTTTTTTACACAACATACACTTCATGACGTGTCAAAGGCTGATAAATGTCATGTATAGAGGGAATCTGCCTATTGTTCTCGTCTTCCACGAGAGACGGCAAACACACCTGTGGACGCCAGTTTAAGTAATTGATAACAAATCGGTAAAAACTAGTTTTCCCCTTTTTAATTTGTTTTTGTTATATTTGCAATAATAATAATAATTTTTCTGATTTGCAATCAGCTCATCATGTGTAAAATTTAATTCTAAAACTTTTCGAAGTCTCCTCTCGATTTTTTTCTAAAATTAGTAGCTTCCGGGTTATACGAGAGAAAAGGAAAAACAACTGGTATTTGAAGCACATATTGATAAGAAAAGTTAGATGGTTATTCAAGTGGGGAGAGACAAGTAAAATAATTTTTACATCGATGCCGTCAGAGCCTTTAGCACAAGATTTTAGTGAATAAATCATTTTTTCAATTTGTTATAATGTAACTTCGATGAAGGCAAATTCGTTACCGTCGTCACAATGCTTTTTATCTATATAATTATTAAGTATTGTATTGCTGTCATTAGGTTGAACCTGTGCGACTGGATTGGCAAAATTGGCAAGAAATTCTTCAGATTTACCTACTGCTGCCGCCGAAATAGTATTTCCGAGGGAATTAATATTTAGGGTTCTCACTAATTTCCAATAATTTTTTTGGATCGGTTTTAAATTTGTGATGTAAAAAGGCCTTTTTTTCTGATTTAATTGAATTGTTAACTAGGTTTCTCAGCTCCTTATACTCATTCCACCCACCATCCGTCTTTAAACGCTTATATTTAGAATATGCGTTCTTTTTTAACTTGATCATGAGCTTTAAATTATCAGTCAACCAAGGCGCTGGTGGTTTGGATATCCGCGATGTTTTTAGGGGAGCATGGATGTCGAAAATATTGCATATATTTATGTCCAAAAAATCAACGATTTGATCAATAGCTAAGGTATATACATGGTCTCAGTTGAAAGCTTGTAAGTCACGCAAAAAAAAATATTAATCAAATTGAGAAGAGTCTCTGTACGTTTTATATAATACAAGTTGGCGTTCTTTCTTGATTTTCAACTTGCAAGTAACTAATCGATGATCAGATATATTGTCCATTATAATAACATTAATATTAGAACACAATTCATTTGATGATGTAACAAATTAAAGTCGAAGAAGTTGCAGTGACGCGAGTTGGTTCAATAATAATTTGCTCAAAGCCGTAATTATTTAAAAAGCTATTTAAAAGTTTTAAGGCGGGACTATTGCCATTCAGGAAATCGATGTTAAAGTCCCCACCGAAAATAATATAATCAAAGTCTGGAATAATAGTAGTTAATATATTTTCTAGAGCATTTATACAGTCCGGAACATTAGACTTGGGCGGCCTGTATATAGACCCAACAAAAATTTTGTTCCCACCAATTTTCAGCCTAAGCCAGAGTTGTTCTAAAGGACAGTCTTCAGTATCTTGAATTTTGATGAGTTTAAACTTAATGGAATTCCTAATATAAAAACCAACGCCCCCACCACGAGTACCGCGATCCCATCTTACCAGATGGTAACCAGCAATCGAAAAACCAGCATCAAGCACGCTTGGGTTAAGCCAAGTCTCAGATAGTCCTATAATGTCAAAATCCTCATCTGTAATAAATTCACTAAATATATTATATTTGCTACCTAAAGAAAGAATATTAAAATGCGAGAAACTCAAAAAAGTGTTGGACATTTCGTATTGTATACATTTTATGAAAAGATAATATGCAAATTAAATTAGCTACAACAAAAAAGGTAAACAAGGAACCATCACATTAATTTATTTCACCACCAATACTTATTTAAGTATGTTTTAGAAAACTATATAATATCGTTTAAATATTTGCTATTAGAAATGTGTCCATTTACTTTTGCAAGCTTTGTGTGGTTTAAATTTAAAAATCTTTTACTAATGAAATCGTTTATTATCTATATATAAATAGAAGTAAAATATGTAGCTCACTCAAAATCCTAGAGCAAATAAATCCTGTCTCTTGTTACATTTACCAACTTCGGTGACGTGGGTGTAGCATAGAGTGGCTATATAAAAATAGGGATAAAGTGCGTCTGGATATACGCTATTCAGCTGGTGAAGCGATAAATAACACTTATTATCAGCTTAACCACATATATATCACAGAATATTTCCCATAAAACTACGTGAATGGAGAAGCAGCTGCAGATCAATTATTATTTCTATTTGTGATATACAATAGTTCTTTTTTACTCACTCTTATTAGCAAGAGTAATTAATATCCAGCAAATTATATGGTTGACTGATGCCGCATTTCCTAAATGCCACCAAATCGACCATAATGATCTCAATTATTATGAATGAAATATCATATAAGGCCTCTAAATAAGACCTTTAAGGTCTAAACAGCTATACATACAACTATTTACATCAAGTAAGAATACATGCACATTCCTGCTATGAATATGTCGTTTTTAACAATAATCCTCTAATTTTTTTAAACCTTGGAGAATTGAAATCTTTCAAGATATGATGCATCTGGCAAAGTTAGTTATATTTTCATTTTTAATATATATATCCAAAAATATAAGTCATGCCTATAAATACTAAGGATCATTCCTGCATATTGCATTCATTTCCCGTTGCTACCTGTATGTTACTATGAAAAAGTTTGATTCTTGTCCTTCCTCCTCTTATAAAGGAACTAGGTTAATAGACAAAGTTAGCCGTCAGCTTAGTATCAATATATACCCATAACTTTATTAAAAGTTGTAAAGTACTAGCATAGAATCGTCACTTTTGTCACATAACTAACTTTATATGACAAATGTGCACAGCTTTCCTTTCAAAAACATTCTTAAGTTTTGATAAATTAACTTAACTCCCAACTTTGAAGTGACAATTTAGTTGTGGCGGAAGCGATTTACTACGCTAAAAATCCGTATCCGGTTTGACCGAATTTTGTTGCTTATTTGCTCTATTGAATAGCTATTTCTCTTATAAATGATACCAAAACGAGGATATTATCTAAACACTACTGACATAAATGCCATTTTTATAAATATGAAAAAGCAAAATATGAAACATGCTAATAGTCAACTAATAGGATAGGAAGGAAGGATAGGAAATAGAGAACATTATAAATCATAATAGGCGATGTATATATTATTTATGTTATTATGTTGGTCAATAATTTTATTTTATTGCGACTTCATATCCAATATATTAATCACAAACTCAGCAGTCATGAGAAGTTTTCATACTGATATATCATGGGTACTGATATTTATTTTGTTCTAATAAAATTGATGTCTTAGCAGAGTTTTAAAGGCAAATCTTGAGCTTGCTATTCAATTTCGGTTATCAATGTAATTCGTCAATAATTAAATATAATTCGTCAATAATTATTGCCATGCATATATTAAGAGTTTGTGGGGTTTATAAATATTATTACCCCGATTCTGTATTGAAAAAGGTGTTAGTTCCTGGACTGTGTATAAAAACTGTAAATTTATGTATAGCGAACATAAATTTACAGTTTTTATACACAGTCCAGGAACTAACACCTTTTTCAATACAGAATCGGGGTAATAATATTTATAAACCCCACAAACTCTTAATATATGCATGGCAATAATTATTGACGAATTTCATATTGATTTCTTCCACCATTTCTTATTGATCTCATATAGTTCGTTTGGGATTTTTTTTTGAAAGTTGAGTCTTATCAAGTTCACTCAGAAAATTGATGATCAGATCGGCAAAAGGTTGTTCGACAAAAATGGCAGAAAAAATAGAGATACATCATTTTTTTTATTTGCTTTCTTTATTGACAATCAGAATTTACATTTCTATAAGTCAACGTGCTGGAGTAAGAGTTCCGGCGTGCTCTCTAATGGCGTGATGGGGCACTTCTCCAGTGAGAGGTCCCCTTTAGTCCTCTTTCGGTCGGCTGGCCAGTGTCTTCTGAGTCTTCTATTGAGCTGATGTGCTACCAGTGGCTGAAGTGTGGCGTTTGGGTCATGTTCTAGCTTGTTGTGGTGTTGGATACTTCTATCTTTGATGACATCTATGACATAAGACTGACATACTTTCAGATATGCATGTGACGTTTGATCACTTACATACCATGGTGCGTTTGTTATTGTTCGAACTAATTTAGACTGCCTTCTCTGGATTAGATATGTTTGAATTGCTAGCACATCCCCAGAGTTCGATTCCATAAAGCCAAATAGGTTTAATTATTGTCTTGTAGACGAGGATTTTGTTTTCCAAGGACAGGCTGGAATTTCTTCCGATCACCAATATAAATCTTTTGTTTTTAGGTCTATTTGTTTGCGTTTCTTGACTACGTGATCTTTCCAAGTGCGTCTAGTATCCAGGTGAATACCAAGGTATTTTATGCTCGAAGATTGAGGTATATTTACATTATTCAAATTAACTTGTGGACACTGTTCTCTTCTAAGTGTAAAGTTCACTTGGACGGATTTAGTCTCGCTGATCCTAATTTTCCATTCATGGAGCCATGTTTGTATTTGATTTAGATGGTTTTGCAGTCTTTTTGTGGCCAGTACTGGATTTTAATATGATGCAAGGACGACAGTGTCATCAGCGAAGCTTCCCGTGGTGGTATTTTTGTCAATTAGTAGGTCTGCCGTGTATAATAGGTATAGCAGAGGTCCATGACACTGCCTTGGGGCACCATAGATTTGATTGGGAAGTTATTGGATGTAGCTTCATTGATTCTAACATTGAATTCTCTATCGCTTAGATAGGACTTCAGCAGATAATAGTAAGTGGTGGGAAGAAACTGCTTAATTTTGATAATAATCCTTATGCCAGACCTTATCAAAGGCTTGGCTGACGTCCAAGAATACTGAGGTGCCGTAATCTTTGCGACTTCGTTTATAACGTGACATACTCTGTGAGTTTGCTGCACTGTTGAGTGTTGTTCACGAAAACCGAACTGGTGAAGTGGTATCCATTCTTCGGTGATGGGATCGGTTTTTGTTATTTGAACCAGGAGTCTTTCGAGGAGCTTAGCGATGACGGGAAGTAAGCTTATAGGGCGGCATTATTCTACTTTATTTGGGTCTTTACCAGGTTTAAGTATTAAGATAATGTTAGCTTTTTTATTTGCTTCGACCAATATTTTCCTCTAAGGATTGCGTTGAATATATAAATAATTAGCCTTACCTCTTTCCTCGGTAGTTCTTTCACCATTTTTGGTGTGACTCTGTCTATACCTGAAGCTTTCCAGATGTTCAGATAGTTAATTTCTTTTTGTACTTCTTTTGGGGTGAATGCTCTGATTTCCGGTATATTTGCGGGGATGTTTGATAGCTGTTTTTCTACTTCGTTATCCATTGCGTCGTTGAGTGGAGTGAACACTTTAGCAAGGTGTTCAGCAGATAACTTTGCCTTCTCTTCATCACTTCTGGCCCATTGTGGGATTGTGGGTGCCGATTCATCTCGTATAGGAGGTACTTGTTGATTGGGTTTCCTTCTGGGTGTTTAATTGGCTTCCATATCGAGTTTATCAAATCTGTTAAGACTGGTGATGTAGTCATGGAATGATCTGTCACCTTCCTCTTTGATTATAGCCCTTAAATTATTAGTTGCTGTATTTAAGGCTGTTTTGTCTTGTAGAGCATGTGTTCAATGTCTGCAGAAAACTGGAATCCCTCCGCAATCAACTTTAAAAAAAGTAGTAAAAGTCTCTGAAATTTTAAAAAGGAAATGGAACAAATTTTCTCCTTAAATTTAAGTGAAAAGTTGTCGAAATTTATTACGTTGTCACTGCAAACCCATTCCTGAAAAATAGTCTCGTTCCGATTTGTTGCTGGTGATTTTTTTGGCATATAGGACGTTTGATTCGGAAATATTGAAGGATTAGCGTTTTTTGTAAGTTTTGGTTTCTCTCTAGGAACCACCAAGATAGAACCACCGTCCCTAGTGATTCTATCAATTTTTATAATACACGAAAAATACGTAATACAGACTACTGAATGTTTTGTAGAACGACTCTCTATGAATGACTTTAATCAATATTTGTTTAATTTCCTCATCTTTTGGAACAGAAAACACGGATACATAAGTATCGGTACTATCGTAATTGCTTGAGCACTTAGGTACCCAACATTTAGAAGCCATAATGGAAAATATTAAGATTTTACTTTTTAAAACACCTGGATATTATTTTGTTTTTTCTAGGAAATGTATTTATGGCATTTTATTGTAAACCTACCTTAACTAGTGAAGTATATTTTCAACTTACACGCTTTTTATAACACAAGAAACATACTTTTAAAATTTACACAGAAAAACGTCCACTAGGTGCTGGCACAACTCGCGCCACACAACAAAAACAAACCACTTTCCAATGTCTATTTTACGAATTATCACCAAGAACTAAATACATTTGAGGATTCTTACACATTCAACTATTAATTTAACTTTATTACAACTTTGAAATAGAGCTTTTTAATAGGGAAATGATTTGATGATTTAATAGGGAAATGAAAAATAGGGATAGATTTTTAGAATCCCGAGGTACGGTACTTCATAGATGACTTGATATAAAATAGTGTAAAATCACCAGAGCTGTCTTGTAACGTCATTGTCATCATATTTTTATTTTCTCGGCCTTTACCTTACGGAGGTTTCAACTCAATTTTCACGAACAATTATGGTATAGTCACTTGCTACTTGTTTGCTCGATGCAAAAGACGATATCGATAATGACATTGTAAAGCAATGTCATTGAATCATTGTTACTCACTCCTTTGAAACGGTCAAATATGTAATTTTAGGTTATGGGATTACAGAGAAAAAGGTTTTATGCCTTAAGGATCTCTACGTTGCCATTAATTAAATTTTTCATACAACGAAATATGTATAAACTTACTCTCTTGGATTTTAACGAATACAGAAAGAAGATGGGCTATCTAACAAATTTTAAAACGCTTTGAACAACTATATTCGTTATCTCTGGTGGTAATAAAACTCATGCCAAGACTTTTGCTCTTCACTCTGTTCATATAAATGACC
The DNA here is from genome assembly GCA_964058915.1 of Tetropium fuscum. Lineage (NCBI taxonomy): Eukaryota > Metazoa > Arthropoda > Insecta > Coleoptera > Cerambycidae > Tetropium > Tetropium fuscum. Next base: position 8,085 of record CAXKVY010002402.1, read on the forward strand.
TGTCGGAGCAGGTAAAAATATTAAGTGCATGATATAGTCACCGTTGAAATTATGTAATAAAACTAGAACTGAATGGATTTAATAAATATTAATAGAGGGAATCAATACTTGCTAAGATTTTATTGATATGCATTCCTCAGGTTAGAAGTAGCGAAAAATCTGAGGCTCTAATAAACATCATTTGGGAGGTCAATCAAAATAGCAAAAAGATAGACGGTAAATTTAAATATTACCGTTTTTCATCGTAAGCTTGATGCGAGAGGAGAGTGACTTGGGGCTTGGCAATCATCATTCAGCCTTCGACATATGAAAATATGTCTGGGCCTTCCTCATACATATAATATTATATCTTCCAGATATGTTACTGTACCCTACAAAATGGCTATAAAAGCTTATAAATATTCTTATGAAATACCGGCGGTTTTACTGACACATTTTATTGGTTATAAAAATATTTTTTGTAAATAAAGTGAGAGCAATAAAAATGTAGAAGTGTTGCTACCAGACTTATTCGAATTGAATTTGTGTTGAAAATAATTTAACTGCGTTTAATACGTATGTGTGTAATATTAGTTTACGCTAATTAGACTATTTAGAAGAAATAATTCATGTAAAAATAATATTTTGTCCAGGGATAGTACCTATATAGGGGTAAGAAATTTCTCGAATTTTTCTTCGAAACCATCGCTCTGACGGGAAAAAGGTATAAAACCGGAAATGTGTTTTATTAAACTATACGTAAAAAAATAATCTTTAAATAGTTTACTTCTATCGGCATTCAAATCGGGGGCTCGGCGAAAAATCGTTCCTAAACCATTTTTGAGAGCGAATATCTATAAAATGGCTGCTTTGACGTAGAAAGTGATTGCATTCAAAGTTGTAGAGCGGAATCACGTCACCAGTTACGTTTTCGTTTTCATTTATTTCTTTGCTGATTTTTTCCACAGCCTTCGACATATCGTCCCGATTTTTCAGGATAATCCGACTTTTGCACATCCGCATGGATGTGCAAAATGGATGTTGTTCCACAACCCATTTGCAACTTAAAATCTTTATTTAAGGGTCGAAGAGGGGGTGCTAGCGCCTCAGTTGCAAATATTACCGGCAATAGAATTGTTTTCCAGCCAATTGTAATAGCTTGGTTGGGCAATGGCGAGGAATTAATCATGAATTAATCATTTGGAAAAAATATGTGATTCTTAGGGACTCGTGGTAGTCCCTAAAAATCCCGTCTGCGGGTAAATTGTTTTGAAATAACAGTAGCGACCTCATCTACCGACTACTGGTGTAAGGCTGTTCCTCAAACCCACTATAATTACCATTTTATTCTTGATTTTGAAAACAAATTTATAAATTATATATTTTCAGCTTTGATTTTATAAACCCTTCAGCAAAATCGCGTTTAATGAATTTCTGTATTCTTTAGTTTTAATTCTTTGTTAGTATTTTATAACATTATTGGTTGTTTCAGTACCGACATGTATTTGTATGCTGTGGATCCTCTACTAAACACTGTGGTGGACATGGCAAAATTAGAAAAGTAAGTATATAAACTGAGTTGATAAAGATAACTCGGTCATGTATATTAGCCAATAGTAAATAATGGTACTTAGACCCATCCACTGACCTATACAGAAAACCTATAAAGATGTATACAGAAAATATCATGACCATAGTTATATCTTGGAAATAGAGACCACGTAAATAAAGTTGAATGCTGACCAAGAATAAAATGTGGTATTCTCATTCGAGGACAATGGTTTCTTTGTCTCTGTCTCTGTCTCTGTCCCTGTCTCTGTCCCTGTCCCTGTCCCTGTCCCTGTCCCTGTCCCTGTCCCTGTCCCTGTCCCTGTCCCTGTCCCTGTCCCTGTCCCTGTCCCTGTCCCTGTCCCTGTCCCTGTCCCTGTCCCTGTCCCTGTCCCTGTCCCTGTCCCTGTCCCTGTCCCTGTCCCTGTCCCTGTCCCTGTCCCTGTCCCTGTCCCTGTCCCTGTCCCTGTCCCTGTCCCTGTCCCTGTCCCTGTCCCTGTCCCTGTCCCTGTCCCTGTCCCTGTCCCTGTCCCTGTCCCTGTCCCTGTCCCTGTCCCTGTCCCTGTCCCTGTCCCTGTCCCTGTCCCTGTCCCTGTCCCTGTCCCTGTCCCTGTCCCTGTCCCTGTCCCTGTCCCTGTCCCTGTCCCTGTCCCTGTCCCAGTCCCTGTTTTGCCACATTAATTGTAGCAAAACTAGAAGAGATAGGCACGTCATTTTTATATCACTGGAAAGAGGAAATCAAAAATAGGAAATTTAAAAAATAAATTGAGATTTTGGTCACATACTATTTTGCGTTAGCAGGTAAGATTTTAGACCTAACTTTCCTACCTATTTCACCAGCTGATTGTAATTATTACAATGATTAATTCAATTGGTGATTAACATTTTAAAAAATACACTTTTAGAATTCTGCAATCAAAGCAGAGAGAAATTGAAAAGAAGCTGGAAGGTCCAAAAGTTCTTGCTGTCATTAGCGGGCGTTTGGAGAAGAACCACCATAGGAGCAAGCGGGTGCTGCTCTCATCTTTGGAGGTTGGAGTTGTGGTATTAGGATGCGTTGTTTTCATTGGCGCCCTAGCTACTGCGATTTGTGTGATATGTGTAAGGAGAAGGAAGAGAAGGTAATTTGTATGTTCTTTATTAAAGTGTGATTTAGATGCGCTTCTAGAAACATATTGGGAAATGAAAATAATTGATCTGTTACATCATGGTTGTATGAAGTAGATACTGTTATTTTTAGGTAGATGTAAATATTGGCAATATCTCAACTAACTTTGTACATACATTGAGAGTAATAATTACATTAATGTGAGAAAGGTGGAATACTCCAAATTCAGAAAAGTTATATTTGTATACATATATAACAAAAATATTACTTACAAATTATTAAATCGGAAGCACTTGTATTTCAAATACGATAATAATAATAATAATAATAAACTTTATTTCAAAATTGCAGAGTACCTACATAATATAAAGTTCTAAAGAGAAGAATATATCACAAATCTGACAGTTTGCTATTATTTATTTGACTCGTCCTTTTAAATATAATACGCTATAGTAATCCAATGATTATGTCATATAGAAATGAACTAAGACGTTCACGGGTATTTATTGCAGGAAAATCGATCAATGGGTCAATTAAGAAGAAAAAACCGCTATTATATTAGAGGATGGAAATTGGCGATAGGGGTGAAAATGGACTTTATCCGGTCAATTTTTTCAACAAATTTTTTTCGGTCAATTTTTGAAACCATCATTTTAAAGAAGATTTTGTCTACTTTTTTTCCATAAAGTATCTATAGGTATCTCTTACCTTAAAAAAGGCAAAAAAGCAAAAAGATATATAAATCGAAATTTTGTTTTTTTCTCTGCCTTTCAACATTTTCGGCAGAAAATAATGGTTTATATTTTTTTTTAAATGGGAAAATAAATTCTCTACAAAAAGTTTCATATAAAGTATAACGAAATTTTTCTTCGTTTACGAGATATCTTGAAAAAACTGAAATAGGTGCATTTTCACCTCAATCTCCAATTTTCACCCTCTAATTTAATCGCCCTTCACGGTTTTTTCTTTTTAAATAACCCATTGACCAATTACCGCAATAAAAACCTGTGAACGTCTTGTTCCTTATTGCCCTGTTTTTAGGATATATTACATAATGTCCCCAGTCATCCTTTTTTTGAAAGTTATTACAAAAAGTGAAAAAAATGGTCTTTTCAATGGTAAAATTTTCAAAGTACGGAACGGACGCGTTTACGTACAGGCAGCACCTAAACCTGTCGTTCTAGCGCGATTACGTGTTTTTTTTACAAAACTTAATATAAATGAAATACTATGCATCCAATCAAAAGAAAATGTTTTCATTCGAAAAAATAGGGCGCGATTGTCGAGTCCGATACCTGCAACATATCATTGTTGCAGGTGCAAGTGGGGACTATAATCAATGGCCTATAAGGGCCAAAATAGCTGACTTCAAATAAAAAATATCTTTCACAAGTTAGGCCAGTCAAATAGTACATTAAAAATCACTAAAATCGCAAACTAACGGCTAGTTCTGATTTTTTATTATGTTGTTAAGATCACTACCAGTAGTATATAAATCCAAATTTGCACCTACGAGAGACCTGTGTTAACTTCGTAGCACTCGAAAAACCGCGAAATTTTCGAACTTTTTTCGATTTTCGATTTTTACATTATATCTTCTAAACAATGCGTCTGTTCATAATGCATCCTATAACACATTTAAAAGTAGATTAAATTTGATACAATTTGAGACCAGAACCAGGTACCGTTTCAGTGTTAACCGTTACCATAGCCTCCTTGTTAAATATCAAACTTAATAACACCGTTTCATTTAAAATGTCGCATCTTCGTTGCTGAAGGGGCTAGAGAGGTGATTCAAAAAAGAGAATATTGAAAAAAAAAATGGTAAACACCGTGACCAACCTAAGAATTCAATACAAATAAAATTTCACTCCACAACGACAATCAAATTTCGTGTCAAAATCATAATCGGTTTTTAAAGGCTGTACATATTAAAAAATATATTTTTTATGGAAAGCCAATTACAAAGTAGTCATCCGCAAGAATCGCCCTTTCAAACAAAAAAAAATTATCAAAATCGATAAGCTAGTTTAAAAGTTATTGAACATCAAATTTGGGACAAAATCTAGGTGCGCCACTTTTTATGTCCGTCAGTGTAGTTACCAAGATACAACTCTCCAAAAATCGGGAATTTTTCCACAAAACTGAAATTTGGTCATCTTTCGTCCCCGAAGATCTGATAGTTTCCTTACAATGCTTAAAAATCCAAAAAATGTCCAAGTATAACGTAATTATATTTAATTTCTTCACGCACTGCAAATTTACTTTATTTCATATTCAGACAAATTTTACTATAACGTTGCAATACCTCGCGGAAGTTGGTATTAACAAAATGAACTGGCCAGCATGTTCGCCGGATCTCCACCCCATAGGGCATGTGTGGGAAATGCTTGTTAAGCGAGTCAGACAACGCGAAGTATATGGTAAATGTGCTTCGTTTAGCCCTTCAGGAAGAATAACAAAATATCTATCAAGATGATATTCGTAACCTCATTGACAATATGAACCGACGTATGCAGGCACTTACAAGAGGTAGAGGTGGCAATACAAAATATTAACCTAAATTTATTGTAAAAAGTGCGTTTCTTCAGGTTAGTTAAGTTACAGTCGAAATGGATTATTTGGAAGTTTGATTCTGAAATTTTTTAATGTTGCAATGCTTGCTTTTTAAAAGGAAACAATATATTGTTGTATTTTTATTTCATTTTCATGAAGGAAAGGCATGATTCCCCACAAAAATGTATTTGTGTGGTATTTTGCAAGAATTTGGTTATGAAATTATTATATGAAATTATTTACTTAAAAACTGTTGATAACAAATTGAACTTGCTAGGAAAAAATAATTAATACACATAAAGTAATGAACTAAAGAACCAGATATAGAAAAAGCATGGTCTGCCAAAAAAAATGGTATTTTGCAAGGAATTGGTGACGAAATTATTCCATAGGGTGTTTTAAAATTAGGGTTCTACAACAACATTTTAATTAACCCTGTATAAAGTTTTAATTAATTACTTACTGCGGCGGCAAACTATTATTATAATACACCAAATAAAAATAGCACTTGGAAAAAAAATTATTGCGACATAAATAAATATATAATCATAATTAACTACCTATATCATCACCTGCGTGTTATAGAATTGTATAAATTAACTACCTGCCAAATTATTGTAGAACTAGGTATGATGGTTTGCATGACGTAGATGTTTCTTTATGAGGTTCCGGCATTTAATCAAGGCATTTAGTTTTTTGTAGTGATGTGGTTTAGTTAAATATATGTCACTTACATAAATTATTCATACCTAATACTAATTTAACTTCAAAAAAACAAATATTTTCTTAAGCACACCACATCACTATATTCTCTAGTAAATTTTCTGCTCCTTCGCATGCGTAGAATGCTCGAGAAGAGCTTCTCTCAGCCCTTGGGTTACACAATAGCAGCAGGAGCTCTTGGGAAAGGCGGACTGTTCCCGTCCACGTACGGAGAGGACATCCGCTATACCGGCGCAGGCGTACACGACATGACGCAGTCTCCTACTGGATACCTCCATCGGCACGAATCTAGCTGCCCGGCGCTAACTCCACGCAGGCCACACTTCCGGGAGAGGTCCAGAAGCTCAGGTTGCATGGAAAAGTCTATCACCTCTTTACATTCGAGTGGTCACGACTCCGGGATAGCGGATGCCGCGTTGCACTGCCAATGTGGACAGTCCAGTAGCCAAAGCTCAGAAGAAAGTTGCAAGTAAGTGTTCTCAATCAATAACTACTATTATTATTATTTTTTTATGATATTATCATTCATATCCAGTCACTATGTCAAATTATGTCAATTAATTAGAATCTGCTTCTGATAAATACTCTTTTTTGGCAAAATAAATGCCAATGCATTTCCTTATCCCATTTCCTTATTTTTTGGATGACGGCATTAATTATCCATTAGTTATATTTGAAACTCTTGGTAGCCTACTGTAGAGTTTATTCTTGCATTGTTATACATGGATGTCTCATTAATTCATATGTCGCATATCTCTCATAAATTTCATATCTCCCATCTCACTTAACTTATATCTCCCGCATATGTATAAGAGATTAAATGATGTACAAATGCATATGTCCTCTCTTATATCGGTAATCTCTCATATGGCTCATATTTCTCTCATTTCTGTCATATCTCTCATTTATCTAATTTCTCTTATATCCCTTTTAACTCTCATTTCTCTCATATCTCTCATGTATCTCATGTCTCTCATGTCTTACATATCTCTCATATCATTCATGTCCCATGTTTCTCATGTTTCTCATATTTTTCATGCGTCTCATCTTTATAATATCTCTCATATCTCTCATGTCTCTCATATCATATATCTCTCATATCTCTCATACGACTCATGTTTCTCATGTCTCTCATCTCACTCATGTGCCTCATACCTCTCATGTCCCCCATGTCTCATGTCTCTCACGTCTCTCATGTCAAGTCTCTCACGTCTCTCATGTATCTTGTCTCTCATATCTGTGTCATATCTCTCTAATATCTCTCTTATATATCTCTAATATTTCTCTAATATCTCTCTCATTCTCTCATATCTTATATATCTCTCATATCTCTCATACCACTCTCGTCTCTCATGTCTTCCATGTCTAATGTGTCTCAGGTCTCTCGTCTGCCGTCTCTCATGTCTCTCATGTATCTCACATCTCTCACGTCTCTCACGTCTCTCACTTCTCTCACGTCTCTCATGTCTCTCATGTTTCTCATGACTCTCGTGTATCTCATATCTGTGTCTCTCATATCTCTCTAATATCTCTCTTATATATCTCTTATATATCTCTAATATTTCTCTATCTCCCTCATAAATTTCTCATATATCTCCCATATATCTCTCATATCTCTTGTATCTCGTATCTCTCGCATCTCTTCTCTCGTGTCTCTATTATCTCTCATATCTCTCACATCTCTCATATCACTCACATCTCTCACATCTCTCATATTTCTCATATCTCTCATATATCTCATCCGTTATTTATAACTTAAAGTATCGAGTTCTTAATTAAAGTATCGAGTACACATAACTTACGCCCTCCAAAATTAAATAATACACAGTGACTGGATGAATGATATGCCCAAATAATAAACTTAAATGTGATTTTCTAGTACACGCTGTTAGTCGTATACGACTACCGTCTACATCTGAAGCAAAGTAGTATAGTAACATTTATAAGTTCTATCTAGTCAACGCAAATATAGTAAAAGCAACCTACACGTTGCTTGGACCAAGTGGAGACCAATGTGGGACCCGTTACCGGTTAATATAATAATAATAATGATACTACCTTGTGTGGAATATTAATTGGTTTGGAGTTGCAAGCTACATTTTACATTATTGTGCAATGCAAATTTAATATGATTACCCTTACATACAGTGAGTAACTACATATTTTCCTGAATCACATGTCACATAATGTTTGTTGAAGTTTCATCATTGTTTGCACTTCTTTCAATTTCCATTTTCTTCTAAGCAGTCTAAACATCGCAAAAGATCTCCACTTCTCCATACTTGTGTCCATTCACTCATATTATTTTTGTATAGTGTCCATGTTCACTAGAAATGCCTTTCTATTTTATTCTATTTATTTTTTTTGTCTTAATGTTTCCTAAGGGCTAACGTTCTATCATAATGTTCTATTAAAGTCATATTTGCTTTGATCTACTTACCGTTATTCTTCTGCTTCTGATTGTTTCAATGGAAACACAAAACAAGTAATTACCATATATATCTCACATCCACAACACACTGTGATTCCCCAATGATTCGCCCATTTAAAGGCGAATAATCTTACTACCGCACAACTGAATTGATGTATTAATTTTTCTTGTTATTGTCCTACGCCCTCCTTTGTACCAACTCTGGCTCATAAATTACTGTTATGCAATTTTCCTTGTATTACCTGCACTAGAGAGCATTTAGATAAATAAAAAACAAGCACCACCTTTTCAGTTAAAAAAATATACATACATCACCTATTAATTCATCTTAGTATAGACGCTCAGAACATATGTTTCTGCCATTATCAAGGCAATTATCTAGTATTTTTCTGTCACATCTACGATACACATGTAATAATCCACGAACACATAATATTATGGCACAACTTAAATGATTTAAAAAGGTGTATTATACAATAATAATAAATTGCTGGTTTTATGGAGGTATCATCTGTTTTTGTTCCTGAATCAGAGTTCAAACAAACCGCAACAATATTTTTTTACAATAACCTGTAATGTCCGCCTCAGGAGAGTTGCACTAAGACGTATGAGAGGGAAATGCGATAAAATATGCTATATTCTTCTTCTTCTGTCAAGCTCAGAGCATAATGGAAATTTGGCTTCTTTGTGTTAGTAATTATTGGACAAAAATAAGATAGGAAAAGTCTGTCATTATTTTTTTAATAGAGATCGTAGCGACATTGGAATTTTTATCCCGCGTTATTTCCGTTGTTCAACTCTCATGTAGTAGACTATGCAAATCCTGCAACACATTTTTAGTTATTAAAATTACGCTGCTCCTTAATAATACAAGTGCCTCTATTGGAAATATATACCCTTATCTGTTAGATATTTGACGACGACTAAGATTATATTATGTTAGATAATATATGCATTGAAAAATCGCACATGGGTTGCCTAGCTAGATCTCGTGTCAATTCTGCTAAATAATAAAAATTCTAATTAACTTTATTTTGGATAAACCCCCGATTTGTTATTCATAAAAATCGAGCATTAACTGACAGAATATGACACAAGGCATTGGAAAAATATGGGTTGTCTACCCTCAGAACCACTATGGTTGGGTTGGGTTGCCAGGTACAAGCAGGTGAGCAAGCGTTATGAATGTAACCACTGGGATTTTTACCAGATTGACCGATGTTAAAATGAAAGGGAGCGTCGGGGTTTGCAAAAATATGTATACATACATAAATATATACACACATGATCTCATAGTCCTGGGTTCGTCGCGTATGCTTTAAAGTTAGAAGGGGAAATCTTAATATTGATACATGGAGATTCAGCTTACCTCATATGCTCTCATGATGTCAATATTAATCCTGTATGGCTAAAACCTCACATCATCACTAAGATTCACGAACTAACTTTGTCGGATAATATTGAATTTCGTTGGTCAAGAGATTAATTCAAATAACTTCAAACCAAGATATATATTTAATATTTAACAGAATAAATTACGCTGACAATAAAACATTTACACTAAACAAACTATAAATTTGGACACAACCAGATGCGTCGCGCAATTAATAAATCTATTCATATGAAAACAAAGCTAATCGCTAGGGTTAAGTAGACCTGGCTCTAATAGAACAAATTTGAGTGACTTTCCGCTTATTAAACTATTTGATTTTAAACCCGAATTTACTGTATGAAAACCTGCCGGAAAACTGCATAATTTTGGCTAAGATTGTTGCTCCAGTCCTCGCTGGGCGGGATCAAAGTCGATCTTTCATCCCCTTTAAGTAATACCACTTACTGGGGGTGAAATCTCCACCAATCCTACGGGATCTACTTTACCCCTTACATGATCTCAGGAAACTATTCCCGTACGCTAACGACATCTGGTTGCAAAATTGAAACTAAACATTTTACAAGACATTTCTGAGATTACTCTTTCTGCATCAATTAGTTAGCTGTTTGGCCATTTTTCCCATACCCGGAAACCATAAATTAAGTGACGCTTCTAGCGGACAACTATTATTTATGGTCGAATCTTTTCGTGTCCCTTTTATGGATAGACCCTGTTAATTTTACAATTGATTTGAGATATTTTACTTTTTTGGTAGTTACACATCTGTTTACGATTATGAAGTTCTGCATTTACGAAGCTATGAAATTTTGCTAAGACCGTACTTAAAGAAAACACACTATACAAGATGAATTACTCATTTAATGTGGACCTTCTTAGAATTCTCTAAATAATAAACAAAGGACTTCTTGGGTCGCTATTCCCTTTCCGAACAGAATTATGACCTGCACTATACCATTTTGTTACATGAATATACCATAATCAGTTATTTAATCGATTTCTTTGTAACATGAAAGGTTATTAAAAGAAAGGCTACGCTTCGCTTCGCTTCGGCTATTTAAATACACTTCGCACCTAAACGTAAGCTTTCGCAGCTTGTAATGTAAATAACTATTTATTCATTAGCCAAGACTATTAGGTTGCCTTAGCAAAAGTTTTGTCACATCCATGGTTGCCTAGATTTTAGATGTTACGCGCGAGCATGAAGCGTGATAGATAATCGTTGCGCGCAATCCTTCATACGACAGACAGGGATGCAGTGATTTCTTCTGATAGAAGATGTTTCCGATGGTGATTCCGAATCTTGTTGAGCCCTCGATAGTGGTGATGGATAATGCGTCCTACCATAGTTTTTTGGAAGAGCCAATTCCTACTACGTCCTGAAATAAAACAAGACTAAATGAATACACTAGAAAATTTCGCCTAAAACTTCCTTTAAATTAGTTTAATCGGGGGCCAAAATGATTTTTCGTTTATTAGAAATCAGCGACCACTTGTAACTCACCAAAACGTTGATAAACTGCTGACGAAAGTTGTTGCGTCCACCGTACCGACTGGGGATTCATCTTCAAATGAAGATGCATCAATTGTCTCTTCATCAAAATGACATGAATCTTCCTCTGTCATATTTAATTGGACATTTGAGCAAGACTGACTCGGCAATTGGTACATGCTGGAGAACACATTAATCCTACTTTTTTGCAGCGCAGCCAAATTAGCCACTGCAACCTTTTTTGCAATTGCAAAAAATAGAATTAAGGAGTTTTTACGGTATTAACGGTATTTATCCAGACAATCATTTTTTTTGGAGCTCCACAGCAAAGTCAAAGCGAATTCCTGCTGTGATTATTGTTTGTAGGGTAGAATCAGTTTCTTTAAATACTTTTGCGCAGTCAATCAAATTTTTTTTTCGGTTAATTTTACTACTGAAGTTTTGCCCCTTTACCCATTGCTGAGATATCGCAGCCGGTTATTGCATTTAAACATAAAATGCTTTTGGCATTTTGGATAAACAGATAAACTTTGTGAAGGATATATTTCTGTTCGCCGTGGAGCTTTTCCAGGTTTCAGAAAGTAAATAATTTGATCAATAGGAGCCTTTGCAGTAAGCGGTATTAACAAATCAACATCTTCACCAACTACAATTGTTGTGTTTGATGCATTATATTTTTCTATTGCTGTTTCAATTATAAGGACGTCTGCGTCATTTTGAGCATGTTTCACTGCAATTTGTTACTTAACATGGAAATAAAACGAGATTTTTATTATTAATGTTAGCGAAAAATTGTTGTTGGTTTGCTTGAACTGTCATTTGACTGACTGACTGACTGTCTTTTCAGTGTATATTTTCCGAATTTTATAGTTAATAGTATAGTATTCATAAAAGAGACACAAATTTTTACTTGTGTTAAGTGCCTGACAATGTATACTGGCGGCCATTTGAAAGTGCACGAATCTTATATCAGATTTCGTTATATTTGATCTTTGTAAAACTTAACTTTGTCAGTTAAGGCGCTCTCCTATCCTCCAGCAAACACCGGGACCTAGGGAACTTATCCATGCCCAAACATTGATAGAAAAACGTCCACTCAGGTCGGTAGGTTTAATATACCTCTCTTCATACCTCGAATTCTGAGGTCGGTAGACGCGGATGGAACCATCATGACATGACTGGAAGACCTTTTCGTCGGAAAATATGACATTATTCCAAAAGTCGTCGGGCCTACCGACAAACTGATTCGCAAAATTAAGACGTTGTTTTTTATGCCTTGGCTCCAAAAATACCTTCTTTGCTGCCGCATAATTTCGTAACTCTGAACTCTTCACCCGCCGCCTTGCAGACCTCACAGATCCAGGAAACTCCGTTTCGAAACAGGCCGTCGCTGCTGTTTCATAGGGATTCGTTCTAAGATGGTCTAGGAAGAGGTTGGCTCCACAGTGCTTATTTTACGACGCCCTCCGCCGTGGACGTAGCGAACGTTTCCTACTGCATTCCATTTTTGTTTGAGTTTGAATATACAACTCTTACTCACATTTAGCTCATCTGCCACTGCCTGTAATTGCCCAATCATTTTCAAGCAATGTAACAGCTCGCATTTTGTCAGGTTCAGTTAACCGCGGCATTTTAAAACTTGAAAACTAATAAAGTGGTTTGTAAGTTACGGAGTTAATTACTGACATTTGTTTGAAGTTTCAAATAAGCGTCAAAATAAAATATAAAAAGATCACAGTATAATATCAAGAAAAAATTGTGCACTTTCAAATGGCCGCCAGCGTACATACGTTGCATATACCTGTGTGCATATCATGTATAACGTGACTCTTATAATCGCAATATCTCAGAAATGGTGACTCTTAGAAAAAAAATCACAAGGATCATTTTTGTAGACAATTTTAAGGTCCACAACTTTGATTTGAAGTACTTTTTCGATAAAACTTACCGTTTTCGAAAGAAATCCAAAAAACCTCAAAGTTTGGCCTTTGACCCCGAATAACTTTTGTAGCGCACATGGGATTAATGGGGACTTTTAAAACTTCCTTTCCCATGATGAACCCAAGCTCTCCACTAAATTTCAGCTTTCAGGGAGTTTTTGTTATTGGACCACGATTTTTATGTCTAGATTGACAGGATTATATTGTTCATGTTTCTTTGTAACGCTTTGATAGCAAGCACTGGATAGTTTTTAGTGCTATTCAAATTTTAAAGGAGAGCAAATTAAAAGGTTTAAAATATATCTGATTCTTGCAGCAGTTACGAGGATTCCTTACAATCGGTACCGCGGAGGAAAAGTAGAGATGTGGCCATGAGGCATTATAAAAATTCCAAGAGGAATATCCACCAGCGTAGATCTAGAAACAGGTCACTTACAGAGGACGTTGTTCAGCCTCCAGGAGGTCTGCATAGAATTCAGTCAATGTCTCATCTCCCACCTCCACCGACAGCGATCTTGATGCCTGGGCCGTCCGCTCTTCGGAGGTCAACCGAAAGGCTCATGATGGCGTGCCCTCGGAATCCGTAAGACAGTTTAATGTTCTTTTAAAGACAATCAAATCAGTGTTCACGACTATGTTACAAAATATTATAATTTATGTTAGTGTTCATTTGTATGTGTTACAAAATATAGATTGGAACAGTGTTACAATTTTTGTAAATAATTTTAAATTTATTTATGTTTTTACTCTTTGAGTTATGCCAAAATATAATTTATTTTGGGAGAGGAAACTATTCCCGATAATAATAATATTATTTTTGTTTTGTATGCTGCGTTAACTAGTTACCATTATTTATAAATATGTATATAGTTATTAATATTTGAAAATTGTTAATATATCGTTCAGTAATTGAAAATATGTTTGCTATAATAATGATAAATGTTATATAAAGGGTGGAGATTAATGTAGTGACACATGTTGAAGTCTAATAACATTGTCTCTGAAAAACCTATAAGTTTTAGTGTTCGATAGAAAAATATCTTTTTTTTGAAAAGAATACAGGGTATAAGAATTCAAAGTAAAAAAAATTAATTAAAAAAATAACTATGTAAATTTACATTCTGTATAGATACTACTAATTTTTTGAAACGTAACGATACTCCCAGGTTTTCTTTTCTTGGATTTTATTTCAAATTAAAAACATTTAATTACAAGAAATATGTTTTATTTTATCAAATTTCGTATAAAGGAACTTTCGCTTTATTTTACTAGTAAGATTGTGGTACGCTCAATTTTTTTCTGAAAGACGAAAGATAGGCGAAAAAAATATTTTTTTCTTAAACCCGTTTATTTTGAAGGTTCCTACATGTTATAAGGCTCTATTAAACACTCCGTGAAAACCTAAATTCAAAAAAAAAAAATCTCGAGTAATTCTACGCTTTTTATTACACTTTGTTACAAGGACTCTTAACAGCCTGTAATTTTTTTAAATTTTAAAATCTTGGGTTTACATCAATAATCCGAAAAATATCGACGACTTAAAAGAAAACATTGGAACAGAAATCCTGAATATTGCTCCATTAATGTTGCATATAGTCTATTTCCCTCAGGGAAAACACCAAGGAACGCCATATTGTGATAAAAGCATGAAACAGCATAGTCGTAAAAAAATAATTTTAACAGATTTGACCCAATAAGCAACCCTCTGCGACCCATATGACACTCACTTCCCTATTTTTTCAAAGTGAATGACCAAAATTTCTTAAATTTCAGTCTTTCTCAATCTAGGAAATATAATAAATCTCTCGACCCTATATAATATAATCGAGAATGAGAAATATAAAAATAATAAAAATTTATGCCACTGTTTAAAATCTTGCGATAGCTTTGTCCACTCTCAGTGACCTAATTAATACGGGTTATAGAACTATGAAGCGGCACAACTAAAATCGATCTTTAAAGACTTTAAAAAAAAACTTTTACACAACAGTTTAAATAATATTTTATTTAAAGAATATTACATACTAATATTTTGGTAGAGCCGATTTAAAATAAAACCGTTTATTTGAAACTTTGTTACCTATTTTATTTTTAAACTTTTAAACTAGGAGCAAAATCCACGCTAGTTAGATGCTCCCATACAGATGTTGTTATCATCGGAATCTCTACTTTCCACGACTTTAAAGACTTAGGTCTCCATGAATTATGGTTTTTATACGGTGTTGGAAAAATATGATACATTCCAGCTCACATTATTGCGAGTCATTTGGGGCCTCAGAAGTCACAAGCGCGGGCAGTGCGACAGCATGAGATGTTACTGTCGTAAAGATGGTCTTACTTGTACTCCTGCATGTACCATTTGTCAAGGGGTATGAGAAAAAAGTAACCTAAATTAAAAATATCATTTTAGCTGTTTCTTTTTCATTATTTTTAGCTTGAATAGAGATTTTCAGGGTCAATAACGTTCATGTTTTTCTATTTCATTATCATAGAGTCATATGGAATATAATCTCGCTTAGTTGATTTTCGCAAATTTTTCGGAATTTTTTCCATTATTTCAAAAAACCAAAGCGCTCTGCCCATGATCGTTTCTACGAGGAATCTTAAATTTTACGAAAGAGGATTTTTATCATTTTTCATGTATTTACACTCTTTTAGTTATAAAAATTCAAACTATTACTAGCTATTTACAGTATTTTTAATGCAAAGTCTGGAAACATGACTATTTTGTAAGACATTTCGCTATTTTCGAGGTCATTGAAGGTTACATCAACCTGAATATTTTTTATTCTCCATCCTCAAATTATATAGGATAGACTATAATATTACCTATACTGAAAAAATCTTAAATTTAACAATTATTTGCCCGCCATTTTGAAAAAATGGCGGTATTGGTGTCCTACGGGTCTAGGATGATGGCTTTTCGGGTCAAATCTCTTAAAATGTCGTCTTTTATGACTGTGCCAAATTTCATACTTGTATCACAATCTGGCGCTTTTTTTCTAGAGAGACATTTCCCTAGAGATATTCCATTGACTAAGACTAATGCGAATGCTGTGCCAAATATGGTATCTAGGCAGAAGAATGCAGAAGTGAATGTCATCATATTTTAGACACAATTTTTTTAAACTAGGCTACTTATTATTATTATTGTTAGTTTCCCTTGTTATAAAACTTCTTGAATTCCATATTTTGATTAAAATCATTTGTTTTGTGTGTAATAAAGTTTTGCAATTTTTTTGCAAAAAAATTGTGTTTTTCTATTGAACACCAAAAACTTACATATAGGATTTCCAAATGTGTCACTGCATTATGGGCCACCATATATATATATATGTATATATATATATATATATATATATATATATATATATATATATATATATATATATATATATATATATATATATATATATATATATATATATATATATATATATATATATATATATATATATATATATATATATATATATATATATATATATATATATATATATATATATATATTTATATTGTTGAATATGTTTAATTATTAGTGGTCGGTGTAAATTAAACTATAAACAAGAGAAAATTCATTTTCTACCAATGGCCCCAAGTGCAATATTTGTATTATTTTTTGTAAATAGACAAGCGTAGTGGTAACCTGTACATATGAGTAATATATATATATATATTAAACCTAATCTAGTATTTGTTTTATTTCATTATCTAAAAACTACTGCGTAAAAACTAAGCCGTTTGACGCATATATGTATCCAGGAATGTGTGTAAAATATATGATATCAGAAAAATGGAACTAGAAAAAAATATGTAAAAATTATCATATTCACATTGACTCTGATATTTCACGAACACGAAATAATGTCCGCCACACGAGAGTTGAACAACGACGTATGAGGGGAAATGGTGATAAAATATGCAACAGAAGCTTCTATCGAGTTCAGATTGTAAGTAACTAGAGTCTTTCTAATATGTATGTGTAGTTCAACGACGGGCAACCCTGACTTAGGCAATGATTCTTGTGGGCGTAGATATTTTTTCTCTTAGAGGGTTGAATGTCGAAGGTTTTTATATGCATATTTTCAACACCATAGCTGATATTGATCAATTACATTCACCAATACAGTACACTTATTAGTTCCTTTGGCATCGATCGATACTCCCTGTATCTATAGGTGCGCCTTTTAATGTTTTGTGGTTAACGCCAGCAGTTTTGTGTCGCTACTCTAGAGCCACAAATTTATGTTAAAACTTTGTGACATCTTTACTTGCTTCCGCCCCTTTTGTGAAGCGTTCGCTGAATAGAGTGGCCGCTCGGGTTAATTTAAAAAGTTTTTGTGAATTTCCCTAATTAAATAACGTCGTTGTACGTTCCGACATAACGGGATAATATAGGGAAGTCACTATTGATGTGTTGAGATTTGGATGAGTCTGCACATACCACATTCGTGGGATTATATAAGCTGTTAAATATACTAGAGCCCGCTACGAGGTAAGAGCCATTTTCTTTTTCTTGAAACCACGTGGTCACATTTTATTTTCCTATTTTGTATTCTCTAGAGTTTGCTGTATCGCTGTCGATAGTTAATCAAGGGGCATCTTTTTGAAGCCGTTCTGCCACCGCTTTAAGTTTTGGCTATGTAAGATACGCCACCTTTACCTTTACCTTTACTTTACGTTTACCTCCACCTGCAACTTTAATTTCACCTACGACCTTCATACCACCTTCTTTCGTATTTGTTTCGTTGGAACAACTATGTAAGAACCTAACCTTTGGGAAAACCTCTTGAAGTCCATCGACCCCTGTTGTATCGGAACATAGAGTTACAGGACCATCGAGTGGAAGTTCTGCATCACAGATAAGTGTAGTTTTAAGAATCTTAAAAAGGGAATACACCCTGGTCTGTTTGATTTGACACTACGTGTGTACAATAAGTATAACCTTTTACGAGCCCTCAGCTGTTATAAGTGTGTATGTCTAACCTATATTTTCATTTGTGTATATCTGTTGTTTGCGGAACCTAAGAGTACTCTAAGGGTTAACCGACATATAGTTTTTAAGCCGCTGTATATTCACACGTACCACATTTTTGGTAAATTCTTTTTTTGTATGTAACTTTGAAATTTCTTTTTTTTGTTGTATCACCATAAATTCCATAAACCAAATTGTACATTAAATTTAGTAGTAAGTTATTGTTTGTGTTATTTTTCCTTTCCCCCAAACGTTACAGAAAGTGCCAACGTAGTAGATTCAACCCCCCCCACTTTACTTTTAGGGAGCTCCTGGTTGAGTTGCGAGAAACAGCCAGTGGCGTCCACGGGAATTTTATTTTTTTATTTGTTTTATTAAAAGCTGAGCTAGCTTAGGCAAACTTTTTTTTGTTGCCCATTATATTCGCGATTGAATATACTCCGGGTGGTAATAATATGTACAAAACAGCTAAGTAGCCGTGAAAAATAAACTTAAAGACAAATAAAATAAATGTATATTCCAAAATATAAAAATTCTCAACAAAAAACAAAAACAATTAAATAAATATACCTATATTCCATAATAAAGCAAAAAATCTCAACAAAAAATAAAAACAATAAGACAAATAAAATCACCTACATCTAAAAATAAAGCAAAAAATAAAAATACCTTGATACCTTACACCTTAATACCTTAATACTTACCTTAAAACCGTGTAATTCATTCCACTGTTTTCTGTCACTATTTAATAATATTATAATCACTAATATCACTATTTTCAGTCACTTTCCACTTCATCTTCACTGTCAAAATTGCAAATATTACAAAAACTGCTATCTTTAGCCCCTGCAATGTCTATACCAGAAGAAAGATTATTTAATTTTACGTAACTGAGCATCAAAAAATACGTAGTTGAAAATTAGCTAAATGTATCATAGAAAATGTAACACTTGATATATTATTTTCGATTATATTTTAATTGCAGAACTTATACGGCTTCTAATATGTATGTGTAGTTTAACGACCGGCAACCCTGACCTACACAATTTTTTTCATTGGCGTAGGCATTTTTTTTCTTAGGGGGTGAAAGTTTCCCCACCACTCATGAAGTATTGCTTTCAGCGCGTTACCATTTCTTAGTGGGTGGCTCTCTAGTAGCCATATTTCCCACAAGAAACAAAAATAATATGTACAAAACAGCTAAGTAGCCGTGAAAAATAAACTTTAAAACGGAAAAATAAAATAAATATACTTGCAATACTTGCAATTGAAATACAGTCATATTTATTATGTAAATAGGTACCTACCTAACCTACCAAATCGTCAACACTGAACGCCGATTTACTTTCACTCAATGCTTCGACAAAGATCGGAGCTTGTTTGTTAATAGGTACCTACATAACTAAACCGAGACTAAATACAATACATTTAAAAAAATAATTACAAATCAATACATACCTACCTACCAGCTTCTCATCGCAAAGCGATTTCCAATACACACACTTTTTACAGCTAATCAAAATTAGAAACTGACCTTGAGGTATTTTACCGTCATTGTAAATTTTCATTTCATTCGTGGCTAAATAGGTACACGGTTGTACAGAATTTTTAATTTTGCCAACTGATGTAAATTATTAATTTGTGATCTAGGATGGTAAGTACCTACATAAAAATAAAGTCAATGAACAATAGGTAGGTACCTACTTGTAATAAACCAGAGAGCGTTTCCAGTTTTCGTAAATCCCAATAAAACGCCTAACTTATATCGTTGTATTTATGACCTAGCGGACTCAAGCACTGGGATATTTTTTGGATAACATTATTTGAGAAATGTCTTAAGTGCAGGAGGTACCTACCTATTAGTACCTACCTCAGTATACGTCAGTACCTACTTCGAGCAGCCCATAAAAGAACTTTTTTTTTGTTGAAGTCGGCTCTGCTCTAACCCCCACTATAAATTTTTGCCGTCAAATAATATTTTCCTTACATTTTTTAACATACCTATCCTATCTCGTAAATAAAGCGAGGTCTGGTGGAAATCTGCGTTTTTCAGGTTTCATACGAAACGAACAAAAATTTTGCTAATCGCCCTTTTTTTATTTCGACTCTCGTACCAGGTAGGTATATAAAAAATATATAGGTAGGTAAACGTCTTGCCTCGCCGTTTTGACTTACTTAGGAGGTTCCTCTGAAAATACATAAATACTACTGAAAATAAATATTTAGTTTATTTTTAATTACAGGACTTTTTTGTTTCGTCAGAGGTACCACCTACCTACACCGCTCAGATAATAAAAATAACCGTATTATATTGTAACACAATAATATTTAAACAGCACTATATATATACGCGAATATCTCAACCAATGGGAATGACCGTTGCCGATTATAGAAATGAGCGCAATATCCGCAAACCCGCAATATTGAGAAGTTTGAGAATATTGAGAAATTTGAGAATTACATGTGGCAACTACGCGGTATCTTATATGCGGTCAGTTACCTCCACATACATATTAGATAGATTGTAGACCAATCGATGTTCTTACGCTGTGCCAAAAATTAAATTTAGATATACCATATGAAAAATTTATACAGCTCCTTTCATACCTTTTTGTTTTTGATCCAAAACCATGTTTTTGATCCAAAATTTTGCACCCTTTACGAATTTCAAAATATATATATGGTCTTCCATTTAATATAAGAAAGTTAGATGCTGTCCAGGAGATATGGAGCACCCTGTACATTCACAGAGATTTTTAAAAACGCCAAAAAGATACCAACAACCTGGGATAACACACATTTTTGTCTTATAAATAGCAGAGAAATTTTTCTGGATAGGAGCTATTTTTTAGTTATTTTCAAAAAACAGTTTATACAACTGTGCAACGCTAGTTGAAAGAAATAGAAACTCATATTTAATGTATTTCCTATACGACCATATTTTTTTTATCCAGGTAGGAATTTATATCACCACTTGTCTAGAATACTTGGAATAATAGTACAAAAATAATATAGAAACCTTAGTAATTTATTTATTAAATAGAATGTGGCAACACAGAGTTTTAATCCTGCATTATTTCCGTTGTTCAACTCTCGCGTGGCGGACTTTAGGTAACAGCTTCTGGGCGTATTTCTCTTCCTATCATTGTAATAAATTAAATTATTCTAGTGCCGCACATAACAACGCAACCCATTTTGAACCGTCATCGCAGTATTGATTTCAGAATTCAGATTGTGTACCATTCCTTACTTAATTTCGAACAGATATATTTACATAAAAATTGCATAAATCATTTTTCCCACGCTGAAAAAGTACAAAGGAACCGCTCTTTAATTATCGGTGAATAGGCCATTATTTGTTTCAATGCCTGCAATTCCAGCTCGTTTAACTCGGGTCCAAAAATGTTGCATTTTTCAGGTACATTTCTAGATACATATAATAATTAAATTTAACAATCGGGCATCTACTTGAGGGTATTATATTGGATGGATGGATTATCGAAGCAAATTCAATTATCGCGGGGACTGGCCGTGGAAACCGGACAGCCGTAGATAACAATAAAATGGTAAATTTCACCATAAAGCTGCTGCTTGAAAGTTTCGTTCAATGCAAACAGTATTATTGTCCCGCACAAAGCGTATTATATGTATAAAGTTTTAGTACCCTAGCCATGAACTTGGCAGCAGATCTCTGAGCTGGAGGGAGACATTTCGACGACAGATGATCCCAGCTGAGAGCAGGTCAGAACTAGCCCACCGGTTAAATCCCGGAAGCGGTTGATCAATGAACAACACAATATTAGGAATAACTCGGTGAAATGTATTTCAAATTAGTAGACACTTAATTATATAGTATTAATATCTAAGAATTATATATTTCTCGGGGCTAATAAATTCATATAAACTATTTAAAGTTAGTAATTGAAGACATAAGTTAGTGGATAAAGGTGCCATTAACAAAACGTGTTTTGTATTGGAACATTTTTATTTTGCTTTTGATTATACACTGCGCAACTTATTTAACGCACAACCAAAAAGTTAACTCAAATTTGACGTTATGTATTTTCGACAATTTTTGTTCGTTTTGGTCGATTTTTTTTTCAAATTGTAGGTTTTTCTCTTAGGAATATCACTGTCTTAGTTGTTTTGGTAAAACGAATGATTTTGATATTATACCAGGTGCTATAAAAATGTTATGTTTTTTTCCGAAATTTCAAAACGTCCTGTGGGCTATACAAGGTATTGCAAGTTATTGTAGCCAATTTAAAGCCTCATGTTTTTTCTACATTTTCTTTTTTTATTCATTTGTTTATCTCTGTTACTTCATGAAATACACCGTTTTGAAACACCATATGCTTTTATTCACATGAAATGCATTTATCGGACAACTCAAACAGCTAGCAAGCTATGGAAATCGAAGATTACACGTCATAAACTGACAACTGTGCCCTTTATTTTTTTTGACAGTCCAGCAATAATTAGTGAATAATGGAACGCCAAACCAGAAATTTAACTCGTGATGAATGTGTTGAGGCAGCTACATTACATGGTGAAGGGTGGAGTTACAACCGCATAGCTGGAAGGTTGGGCGTGTCTCACACAACTATAGCGAGAGCAATTCAAAGGTACGCGGAAACAGGAGAACATTCCAGACGGGCCGGTCAAGGTAGATCTCGTGTTACCTCTGCTATCCAGGATCGCTTTTTAAGAGTAAATGCTGTGTGACAACGATTTATAACTGCAACACATTTAAGAGCACAACTTCAAGACGCAGGTGGTCCACTCATATGCGTTCAAACTGTACGCTGAGGGAGGCAAATTTAAGACTGCTCGAGGACCCGCATTAACAGTAGATCTTCGAAGAGCCAGATTGAATTTTGCCAATGAGCATGTTAATTGGATGGAAGCAGATTGGGAACGTATTCTTTGGACTGATGAGTCAAGGTTCAGTTTGTATAATAGTGACAGACGTAATCGCGTCTACCGAAGACCCGATGAGCGATACACTCAATGCAATTTTTTGCACACAACTTTATATGGAGGTGGATCCGTCATGGTGTGGGGCGGAATATCTTTGACTGGGCGAACGGACTTGGTAACTGTGAATGGAAATCTCAATTCTGACAGATACATCACAGACATTCTTGAAGCACATGTTTTGCCTTATGCCCCCTATATAGTACCCAATTTTTTACTTATGCAAGACAATGCGCGTCCCCACACGAGTCTTATCGTGAGAAATTATCTTGAAGAAGTAGGAATTGATCACATAGACTGGCCAGCCCGTAGCCCCGACCTTAACCCCATTGAACATGTTTGGGATTTTATCGGTCGGCGGTTACGAAGTGAGGGACGACAACCCCAAAATTTACAAGAATTGGAAGGACGCCTAGTCGAATTATGGAATGGCCTAGATCAGAACCTAATCAGAACTTTGGTTTTAAGTATGAACCAAAGATGTCGGGAGGTCATTCGCCAGATAGGGGTGGAAACACCAGATACTAATTATCTATTTACTTTTGTTTTGTTTCCTGTTATTCGTTGTTTTATTGATTAAAGCAATCCATTTTTCTAGGTATGTTTTTTGAGTTTTTGTGCTTTTAAGACCTTTTTATAAATAAATTATAAGATATCAAGGAAAACAGAACCCAAAATGAGGCATTGAACCAGTATAATGAGTAATAAATAATGAGCACTTGACAAAAAAGAAAGTTAATAAATTTAATAAAAATCACGTCAACTCAAAAATTGGATATTTTATGAAGTAACAGAGATAAACAAATGAATAAAAAAAGAAAATGTAGAAAAAACATGAGGCTTTAAATTGGCTATAATTGCAATAACTTGCAATACCTTGTATAGCCCACAGGACGTTTTGAAATTTCGGAAAAAAACATAACATTTTTATAGCACCTGGTATAATATCAAAATCATTCGTTTTGCCAAAGCAACTAAGACAGTGATATTCCTAAGAGAAAAACCTACAATTTGAAAAAAAAAATCGACCAAAACGAACAAAAATTGTCGAAAATACATAACGTCAAATTTGAGTTAACTTTTTGGTTGTGCGTTAAATAAGCTGCGCAGTGTATAAGTAATACCTCATAAAGTAAACAATTTTAGGCTATTTTCTTTTGTTTATTATAATATTTTTAAAAAAACAACAAGATTTTGTGAAACTAGATTTTTGTGTACCTACATAACACCTATATCCACTAACTTTAAACTCAATCGTTGATATGTTTCGTCATGGATAAATAAATCATGTAGATTTTAACACAAATTTTTATTAAACATTTTTATACAATTTTTTATATAAAAGCAGTGCAAATTCATACAATGAAGAACATTTAATATGGTGTCATATTGAAACATAACCAATTGAAACGTAACCAAGCGTGTATTATAAAAGAACAGCAATATGCTATGTTTTCCCGTTTTTTCTTTTGTGGATTTAATGATTGTGGATTTCTGAGTACTTTTTCGATGTGACCGAAGTCTGTGTCGGAATCAAAAAAGCCGTGTCCAACCACAGGATACCTATGCTGGACTACTTTAAAAATCGTATTTAATATTAAGTATTGATAATGGCAAAGCATATAAAAGTTTTTATTTTGTCTTCCACATGGGTCGGTTCAAATTATTAAATGGAAATTTCAGGATCCTCTTCTTTGAGTAATTTTCAAAATCGTTACAGACAACTATAGCTATTTAATGACTGTCTTTATTGGCAATATATTCAGTCCAGTTAACAAAATTGAACATGTTTTATAATATGACACATTTGCCTTAAATAAAAGGCCTTAGATGTGGATAACTGCGGCAACGGTATGGTCATTCGATTCTTATGTTTAACAGCAGACACTGATATTAATTTGTGCTGAACCTTAGCTGGAAAAGTGAGATTAATTCTTGTTCTCATTACCTGTTCCAAATACTTAGTTGTATTGTTACTTGTATTTAATTTGAGAACTGGCAACGTTGCCTATGTTTTGTCGTTATATTTGTGTGATGTAAAACTAGTTATTTGCGAGAAGTTGTCGAATTTAGTTTTTTGGACCAAGCATTCACATATATTTGAATAAGACATTATTCCTCTGCCATTTTTTTGCTCGAAAGTCTGTTGTAAGATTCATTGTCACATAACATGTTTTCCTATTAACGGAGGATATTTGTCTATCTACTTTTTGGGAATGAAATATGTAGATATATCTTTAAAAATGTATCAGTAATGTAACATACTACCTTTATTCACTAAAAATTGTCATTATATGTGTGACATAGCGCTTTTATCATCAAAAAATGACTTTCAAAAAGAACAAATGACAGTTCAAAAAGTGTATATTTAAATATATATTTTTTAAAAATATGACATGACACCTTGATCCACTTATGTCTTATGCTAATTGTGCTAATTGTTATTATTTTTCAGCATACATCGCCTATCTGGTTCCTTTGCAACTCAACAATTCTTTTAGTCCTCTTCTCCCTTTATTTCTATCTGCAATCTGCTTCTAAATTTCCATCTGCAATCTCCTTTTCTTATTTTCTCCCTGGCATCCGATTTCTTTTTTAATTATTATTATTATTATTTTCTTACTTAGTTTCCACCCTTTTTGTTTTCCTGATCTCTTAATTTCCTTTTTTTGAGAATAAAGTCTATAACATATACTATTTTCTATAATATATGTTGAAGTATAAAAGCAGATTCAGCAAAAACCAATCAAAATATTTATAAAAACATTTGTGACTGCTCAGCTGTATATTAGTTGAACTAAAATACTAAAAGCACGAAGGAGATCCATGATCAGCGTGTGCATAGGAAATGCTAAGTAAGACTTTGTTAATATATATCCTTTGTTAGTTAGTCAGTAAAGAGCGTCTCTTATATTAGGTATATCTTCCAAGTGCTTAAAGTGAATTAAAGGAATAAGAGTGATTTTAAACTACAACCACGGTGTTTTACTTGAACAATAACTAACAATATATCTCTATGCCATGCATTTTCTCACTTTAGTTATCGAGTTTATTTAGCATCTTTACATTGTTACATGTTATATTCCTAATTTTTATTTAATATATACTGTCATTTTTTTTTCTATATATGATATATTTTGATACATACACACACATACATATATATATATATATATATATATATATATATATATATATATATATATATATATATATATATATATATATATATATATATATATATATATATATATATATATATATATATATATATATATATATATATATATATATATATATATATATATATATATATATATATATATATATATATATATATATATATATATATATATATATATATATATATATATATATATATATATATATATATATATATATATATATATATATATATATATATATATATATATATATATATATATATATATATATATATATATATATATATTATTTGATACATACTAAAGTGTCTTGCACAATACTTTAACGGGAAATCTCATATAACTCAATATACTAGAATATAATAAGTAAATCACCAATTTAATCTTGAAACAAACTTTCCTCGAATAGCACAATGAAATACTTCTGTGTTTTCACATTTACCTGAAACTGCAAATATCACATTTAAATTTTTTTTTTATAACCAAGAGCAAATTTCTTCATGTGTGCAAGGTGACTTTCTGCTGCACGAACAAATAAAATAGATTACTAAAAAGTTTCCATTTCTGAATCCCCTTCAAAGTAATTAAAAATACATTATTTATTTATTTTTATTTGGTGTCAATAACAAATAATGTTTCACACATATCAACTTACATATTCTAAAATACAACATAGACATTATTTTGTAGACATAGGCATTATTTTGTAATATCCAGTCTTATTCAGTAGGACAGAAGTTTTATTTTTGTAGATCTTGACTGTGACCATTCCTTTATTTGCCATTTCACTCGCATAATTGTTCAAGCAAAGCTTCGATTGAGGTATTTTGTCTATTGGTATATACTTTTACCAGTAGACCAAATGATATAAAAAATATTAACAGGTAAGGACCAGCCGGAAAATGTAGTAAAGTTATAATTGAGAAAAAAACAAAAGTCAAATACGAGATAACGGTAAATAAGGAGTGTTTGGGATTGAAAGTGTTTGCGATTTTCAGGGAAATGTGAAAATTTGGCTAAAAATATGCTGCACAAAAGTGGTAGAAAATAATAAAATATGAAACGAAATATTTTTTAAAATATCAAATTTTCCGAGAAAATGGCAGAAATCTGATTTTACGGTTTCTAATTTTTTTCTTTAGTGAAAATTATTCAATTATATATGAAATTTTGTGAGAGTATACTTTTTTTTGTACCAAATATGCATGATTATTCTTGAATCTGGGGAATAAGTAGTTTCAAATAGTTAACAGAAAAAATCGTGCTTATTCAGTGCAAAAAAGGTCCTTTCACAAAATTTCATTTTAATTGAATTATTTTTACCAGAAAAGAAAACGGAAAATATGAGGTTATGTTAAAAAAATGTTTCATATGGCAGTGTTATATTTTTCAAGCTTTAATTTAACTTGCGATGTATGTATGTTTGCTTGTCTGTTTGGTTTTTATTTAATCCAGGCTTATTCAGTAAGACAGAAGTTTTATTTTTTTAGATCTTGACTGTGACCATTCCTTTATTTGCCATTTCACTCGCATAATTGTTCAAGCAAAGCTTCGATTGAGGTATTTTGTCTATTGGTATATACTTTTACCAGTAG
>CAXKVY010002404.1:0-2500 GCA_964058915.1 Tetropium fuscum
CTAGCAACAGGTTTTAGCGGGTTTATCCCAACTATGGTCAAACACTTGAAACAAAGAGCAAAATTGTTGGCGACCATTTCGTAGGTAAGCAGTAGACTGCAGTTGAAATGCAAAATATCCAATATAGTTAGTTATTACATATGCAGATACCTACAGAAAATATTTAATTGGCCATTTTGTGTAATTGCGGTTATCGATGGAAAAACTACGATTAAAGCCATATTATTCCATATTATTCTTATAAATTTAATATGCCAAAGAATTTTTTTCTAAGAAATATTAAAATTGATTTATGAATAATATATTCAGCTGATTATAAATGTCCATTTAAAGCATTTAACCAATATTCGAACTTGAAAAAAAATACGCAACAACAAAAATGAAAAGTAGGTAATACGAGGCAAATACAAAACATTTGCAAAACCATTAACTTTATTGATAAACTGAAATATTTTTTCTATCACTTAACATGTTTTCTTGCACGAAAAACTCCTAAACTGCAGAATAATAACCCTTATGCAGGCTGGAAGCATACTAATGACAATATAAGCAGAGACGTCAGAATTTTAATGACAAAAGGAATCATGCCGCTCTATGGTTTTCCGCTGAGAGTCTTTTTAATTTTCTCTACCTCTTTGCTCATCTTGGGAATTTTCTCTTAACTTGACCAATAATTTATGAACCGTAAAATTCTTTAATCTAATTGAGGAAGTTAAAGCGGGTGCTGCCCCTCTTTTGGGAGACTCTTTTATTTTTGTTTTGTTTTGGGTGCTGGCATGATTTTGCAGGTAACACAACAAAACTGCCTGCATTTAAAGATCGTTTTTACGGAATATAAAGTCTGTCAAGTGGTTCTTTATCAGAATCACCATTTTCTTCTTGCTAGACATAAAATTATGTTGTACCTGGTAACGATTTCGAACAACACGGCTGAGGTTCATCTATAGTGATTTCATGTTCATGTACCGTATCTTCTTCATCCGGGTCGTTTTGGATGATGTTTGTGCTATGTGGCTGCTATGAAATCCGCTTCTGGAAATATATCGGGGATAGGCGACCATATACCCGTTGCACAAAAAGCGTATGCCGTAGGTATGGTAGCTGACTTTTCAAATGCTTTTCCAACCAGTTCCGCCAACCATTTGGAAATGAGTGATCAGTGATCACTCATCCTGGGTTTGTTCTCAACCACTTTGCCGCATATAAATAATATGCTGGTTTCATAAAGTCCACATTTATGGGTTGAAGTCGTTGTGTGTAATCTGGTTGATATGAAATAATATATGTTGTCTATGTAAGCTTTGGTGTCTTTTGGTTGTCTTTTGATATGAAGCTTTGGTCTTTGGAAATAATATAATAGTTGTCTATGAAAGCTTGGAAAATACATTCTTTGGTACAGTTGTCTCATCAACATTAAAATTTTCATTCTGTCCTCAACTTCTATCAGCAACGAGAAACATGTTTTATGAACAACAAGATTAAATTTGCTCTTGCAGCAGACGATGCTTCTACATTTACGTAGAAGGAGATCTGGCGTCCGCTTTAAAAATCTTCAGCTAATACCCGCCAGCAATTTTTGTGCTACAATCAAAATTGTGCTCGATATTATTTTTCTCCGTGAGGTCGTATGCCAACGATCTCAAATCTTTGGTTGTGAGGCCAAAAAAGCAAGAATTTCTTCCTGTTATTTGCTAAAGCTGAACATAGCATCCTAACTTCTTAGATTTCCCAAAGCAAAAGGAAGAACCATAACAATTGCTTGTCTCTTGGACTCTCGCTTTGGATTTGCTGAGCATCTGACAAAAATGTAAATTATTGATTAAAAGTCATGAATATGTGTATTGTATAAGAAGGCAAAACGGACCATGTGTCCGATTTTACCCTGTCCGTTTTGCATTTACGCTGCTTTAAGCAAAACACGAACATTTTAATGTTAAGTCGACATGCAATAAAACTACGAAATCTTATTAATACTATAAGATATTATACTAAGATAAAATTAGCTCATTACACTCAATAATGTGTAATACGAAAGTGTAGTGGGATAAAGTGACATAAATTACATCAAATTGCATTAATATCAACTTACCTCGACAACAAAAACGTCACGTTTCTACACCGTTGTATCACCCCCGGCCTTGCTTACCTGTATTACATTTTACATAGATACAACTGGACCATCTCGCCTGGATGGCCCCTTTTCCCCTACATATGGTAATATAATTAAATACTTTGGCTTAAAAAATACGTTTCACAAAGTTCCGTTCTGGGACCTTTGCTTTTAAAGTGATTTACCAATACATGATTTACATATTTTTGCATTACACAGATAATTTTTACTGCATACTCTACAGTAAGTACTTACTTAAGTCAACGAGTCCACAAGTAAGGTGATAAGGTACACAAGAACAAATGAATCAATAGCATGTCGGGAATATGTAAAATTAGCTGTAAAGATTGTATTCTAACGTATGTTGGTCAAACGCAACTTTCAATCCAG
>CAXKVY010002404.1:7500-21736 GCA_964058915.1 Tetropium fuscum
ACGGAGCCAGACGTCGGCTATCGACCCATTGAGGTCAATAATCTCCCCTCTCCACACTTAAAGTCTCACCAGGCCCACAGACTTCTGCGATTATTGTTCACAACGGGCTATGCGGTAGTCAATTTAGTTTTAAAAATCCGTAATGGACCCCATACATTTTTTATGAAATTACTCTACTATACCTTACAAAACCTACTTAATATAGAACAAGTAGTTACCGGTAACAACTACTATTAGAGCCGTCAGAGTGTTAGATTTCAGTGCCTCATTTTCGCTCTTCTGTCTTTAAGAGGATTGAAAAAATTAGGTCGGCCCCGCGTGACTAACATATTAAAAATCAATTTTACATTTGCAGAAACCACATTTTCTGACACGAATTTGTCGCCTCTGCCATGCTTACCGTATGAAATCTTAGATAAAATCAAGCCATCGGAAAACGATAGATCGAAGGGTTGAAATGAAGGCTCGATCATGAAGAAAAATATAAAAATTTGCCAGGTTTTTTGGAAGTATAAAAGTTAATATCATAAATATCTCGTGAAAAATAATGGCATAAGTTTTTCAAATGACGATTTTAAAATAACTACAAAAAAGTGAATTTTCCGTAATTTAATTGTTTCTTGTTTCTGCCTTTGAAACTGTAAAATATTTAGAATTAATGAACACTATGGCACAGCGGTTGGATGTGGCAGAAGCGAGGATCAGAAGTCGCAAAGATGCGGCGAAATCTATTTCCATCATTTTATTCTTTATGCCATTTGGCAGATGCATAGCAAAAGTAATTTTAGGTTCTGAAAGGCAAAAGTGTTGGGGTGGCTTTCGTACCGAGAATGATTAAACATGATTAAGGCAGAAGTTACAAGGCTACCGACAAACCTATTAACATTTGCATCATTTTTTTGCCTTTTAGCAGATGCATGGATAAAGTAATTTTAAGTTCTTGGTACATACACATGGTAGAACGAAGTGTTTGGCGTGGTTCTCGTATTGACCTTGTCATATGACAAGTCAGGTCCCGATAGAAGTCGATTAAGGCAGACTGTATACGTTATTCAGAAAATGTTGGATATTCTATAATGTGTTCGGTTATTCTGCTTTTTCTGCAGTACATATAGTTTGTTCTAGAGAACCTTCATCCACTATCTGAATTAATTAGGCAACCTTGGAAACATTATGCTGTTGCACGACCATCCAAGGTTCACCATTTATAATTTCATTAACTACGCAGTGATTTCAACATAGTTTCCCATTCATTCAGAACAAAACGCTTTAGTATCTTTAAATTTCCGCAAACCTATCATCGACGTTGTCTATCTATTTTGGGATCAAAACTTTGTATGCAAATTTGCATATCTCCTGGACTTCCTGAACCAGTATACGAGTAAAATGAAGATTTCCCACTGCATTGGACCAACTCCAATGCAGTGGGAAATCTTCATCTCAACCATTTTTTAAAAAAAACTGGTTTCATGGTGGACGGACTGACCAGGATTTGAATTTTCTTCTTCTCCGGTATTCGTTTTGTACATTGTAGGTAAATCCCTCTTCTGGTGTTAGATTAATCACAAATAAACACCAAAATTCAGACAGAGACAACTCAAAAAGTGAAGTTTATTATATTGTGTTGTGTTATTCATAACCTAACAAAATTGAGAGCAAGTACAAAAATAATAATTTAAAAATTAGACAAAATTGTTATATTTATTTAACGTTCGAATTAGTTAAATGTTAAATGTGTAAATGTGTAGAAATTAAAGGCAAATAGTCTTACTTAAAGTGTTTATTTCTGTATATATTGCATTCTTATTGTTATTGTTGTATTGTTAGTTATAATAATTCAGGAATTTGGTTGTTGGAAACGCAGATTATTATTACCTTGAAGGGTAGGCAACCAGAATTACAGTTCCATTAGTTAAATAAAAAAAACAATTGTGTAAACTCTCGTAGAAATAGATTAACTGATACTAATTCAGTATATTACCCATAAAACACAAATAGTAAATTATAAAATATTAAGTTAGAAATGTAAATAGTTAGTCAGAGAAACTAGTAAGTACTTATTCATTAAAAGTGAAAATGAATATGAAATATGTCATGAAATATGTCATGAAAATGTGGAAGGTGTGGTCCAGTAAAAATATGCATAGAAAATTTATTGAAGATTAATTTTGGTAGCAGGTGTTTTCACCTAAAAGTTAATATTTTAGGAAATATTCCCACAAAACTTTTCCATTAGCGTTAGCCGCCATTTTTCCATTATGGCGGCTAACGCTGACCTCGTTCGAGTGGGAACACTTGGTACATCTATGAGGAGATAAAAATAAAGCGATTAGAACTATTACGAGCTTTTCTGGAATTATATCCTTATTCAAATGCTTGCCGCCTGGCCAATGTTGTATTTGATAATCGTTCGAATTAATATTTAATATAAAAAAATTGTCACGACATTAAACTTAACGTATTTTTTTGACAAGCTAAGTTGTCACTAATTTCGTACCTGTTGCTAAAGTAATGTGGTAAAATGTGTTTGCGGTGTGGAACCGATTCATTAGGAAATATTGAAGCTGCAATTGATAAAATATCAAATAATTATTAATAATTATTTTTTACCCGATGTTGTGTTAAAAAAATTGCTACTATAGCCTATAGTATAAATAGCTTTTTATACTATATAGGGCAATGGAATATTTCCTTAGGGATATTATCGAATATACCTAAGGATAGCCCGTTGCTGAGGCAGAAACACTAGATAAGGGAAATAAATATCCATGAAATAGAGTTTTCATTGGCTATCAATAAGAGAATGCGCGTCTTTCTGATTGGTATACTTTAATTATGTGACAGGTGAGGGCGATTCTCTCCAAAATCTAATAACGCATTCACCCAAAGTATATTTTCCAAATTTCCAAAAATCCCAAATTTCATCAAAATCCATTGTCGTTTTTAATGTACTTCGAGCGCAAAGATAATTCCGAAAATACTTTTTTCGGTATTTCAAACCATAAAGGTTTTGCATGAAACTAATAACTTCTTTATTATATGTGGGAAAGTTAATTCCCGTTTTTTCGGCCTGCCTGCTATATATATGCAAGTATTGAATACGTTCTCCGCGGCAAGGCTACGTGACAGTGTATTTAAAAGATCTTTTATCCTTCCAGGCTACCTACTGACTCGAGTGGAGGGTAAAATAGGCTCGCCAGAAAAGCCGCTCAGCGATCTAGGCCTCATATCTTACCGATCCTACTGGAAGGACGTCCTTCTAGGTTATCTGTGTTCCAGGGCAGGCACCCAGCTTTCAGTGAAAGACATCAGTCAGGAAATGGCTATCCACTCCTACGACATTGTATCCACGTTGCAGGCTCTGGGCATGATGAAGTACTGGAAAGGTAAACATATCATTCTAAAAAAGCAAGACGTGCTCGATGAGTATGTCGAGAGGGTGAAACGGAGGGGGTCGCTGCTGAAGGAGGTCGACCCAGATTGCCTTAGATGGATCCCTCCACAGCCGGCCTCCGTTTGAAAAATAGTGTACATTAACTAGAATATTATTTATTAATACTTAATTAATATAAGTTGTTTTAATTTTAAACAATGTAAATATGTACTTGATCGTGTTTTTAGGAAAATAAGTTGTTAGAGTTTACAAAGTATTATTAACGAGTATCTTCATGTAAGCCAGGTAAAAATGATGAAATTTAAATTTGTCCACTGTGTCCGTTAATCTTGAGGGATACTATTTTTGGAGGTTTTGTTCATGTTTTCCAAGATATCTTGGAAAACATGATATCACATATATAGCATTAGCATAGCATAGATCTATAGCACATATCTTGGATAATAATATGTACTATAAAGATATCTTAATAGCACATATGAAGTATAAAAAAATCTCAAGAATGACCAATTGAGAACCCATCATATTAAGGCCATTCATTTCTTACAATTCATACGCATGCTGAACTTTATATTTTATATATTGTATTTATACATTCTATCTTATACAAAATAGACTCTTTTGTTAAGCCTTTTATTTTTAAATATATCCTTCTATGATCCATTTTAGTATATAGGATTCCATAATTGGAGGAACACGTTGAATAGCTAACGTTAGCAATAGCATGTTAAACGATTTTATTAGACCGGAAAGAAAACTAAAAACGAACATAACCCCTAACCTAAAACTTAACTGAAGTAGTTAAATTTTAGCATATCTAGAGGCTGACCTGCATGGGATGAAATGGATGATTCTACAATAACAATAGCATTTTTATTTTCTGTCTATTTATACCTACCAGGAACCACGAAAATAATATTTTAAACCGTTCACTTGCTGCATCTAAGAATCTACAGGCGAAACACCTCCAGGCTTTCAGAAATTCTCGTGAGCGCGTAGGTAGGTGTATGTAGAGTTGATTTTGATTAGATGATTTCGTTGTATACACGTTTTTACGAGACAATAATTATTATGGCTACTACTTCAGGTTGTGTTAGTGTTCTAAATAATTGTGATACTGTGATTAATACAGTGGCTAACATGTTTAAAGTTAACTTTTCATTGTTAGTCTTGAAGTCTGAGGTTCAGATTAAAAGTTTAGGACCCACACCAGATTTAATGTTAAATAAAATATATAAACAAAGAAGGTAGGTCTTTTACTGGCCATTTTACTAGAAGTGTATACAATCGTAACAAATGAACATGAGGATTCATGTCAGGAATTCCTGTGTTTGTTTTGCATGCTTGTTATTTTATACTCCAAGCATGGACAAGAATTGGATCCGTATAGGTTTAACTGACTTAAATCATTAAAGTCCGAAGTTATTTATTCTAGAGTCGATTTCAAACAAATACATGGGACAGTGCGTCACTGGAATTTACTTTTAAAGAAATTGTTAAAAAACTTTAAACTTAAACGGTTTTATTTTAAATAATCAGTTGTACTAAAAACTACAAAATAATTAGGACACAAACCTAGACTTTCCTGAGAACATAGGGCGCATTTGAAATATGGGGTTTATGTGCCCCACATTTTTATTTCTTACCAATCGTCAGAATCTCAGGATGGTCCCGGTTTGTGTCCTAATTATTTTGTAGTTTTTAGTACAACTGATGATTTAAAATAGAACCGTGTGTTAAAAGTTTCTTTACCTATTTTTTTGTAGTGTTTAGTGTTTTTAAGTTCCACTGTCCACCTCCTGCCTCCATCATAAAACCCTCCACCCTCGTCACCAAGTATAATATATGGGACTCGTTAAAAGCAACCAAATGAGCCAAGTAACCTTAAACAACCCCAAGTACCAAGTTTAAGACAAATCCGTTCATAAATTCGTTAGTCCGCCATTTTGGATTCGCTATTTTGATTTTTTTAAGTTTAAGTCAAAAATTGATGGAATTGAATTGAAGAAATCACATTGCGTCAACACCCGCTGGGGCCACAACAATGCTTCGTTTTAATTAGACAGTCGGATTCCCCCGGTCCGTGCCAGTTCTGAGCTGACCGTTGAATGGCGGCCGAAGAGGATACCCGGACGCCCTTGCGGGTGCACCCGGGGCCTCGTAGCAAGACGGTTCCGCGGGAGGCCAAGGCACGGGACCGAACTCGGATCCACGATCACCGCGAAGCGTCGCTTCACCTCGCCCATGCTCGGCACGTCAGCCACGACCCGCTTCCTCGCCAAGCCCGACACGCCCCGATCCTCAGAGCCAATCCTTATCCCGAAGTTACGGATCCAATTTGCCGACTTCCCTTACCTACATTATTCTATCGACTAGAGGCTCTTCACCTTGGAGACCTGCTGCGGATATGGGTACGAACCGGCGCGACACCTCCACGTGGTACTCCACCTCCCTCAATATTGATGGACCCTAGCCACCGACAAATTTCAAGTTTGAGACAAATTGGTTCATAAATAGGATAGTCCGCCATTTTGATTTTTTTAAGTTTGAGTCAAAAATTGTGAGTGGTGAGTTTGAGTGACCTTAAACACCGCAAAGTTTCAAGTTTGTGACAAATCGGTTAATAAAAATAGGATAGGCAGCCATTTTGATTTTATTAGGTGTGAGTCAAAAATTGTATTGAGTGGCCTTAAACACCTCAAAGTTTCAAGTTTGAGACAAATCTGTTCATAAATAGGTAGGTCCCCTATTTTTATTTTTTGGATTAAAAAATAATAAATAATTTTTTACCGGAACACTATACACCTACCAAATTTCAAGTCTCTAGCTCATCGGGAAGTAGTTGAAAAAGCTGTTGCAAAATTTGAAACAAAGATATAAACAAATATACGAAGTCAAGCTAAATAAAACCTTTAAAATTAATTAAGAAACACATTTTCCGACCTTTTTAAAATTATTATGACAACACCAATGAATACCGCTGAAGCTGAGCGTTGCTTGTCCACTTTAAAAAGTGTAAAGACCTTTCTTAGAAATTCTATGTCGAAATATCTACTAATGCACTGGCAATGAGTTTTAGAAAAATTTGTACCTATAAAAAATTAACATATGGATTTTTCGTTTAAGGAATAAGTAGGTGTGTTATAAATTTATAAACTAAAGTAAATGATGAGTATTGATAGAATTGTGTTAGGAATTATCCGGGAGGAGTTTTTTACTACTACAACAAATTAAAGGAAAATTGGATGAGTGAGAAAAAATCTGGGTGAAAAAGGGCTCAGCCCCTCAATTCTTTTTCTTGGGCACCCCCAGTGCATTAAGGCACGAGCCGCTACTGTGGGTATTACCTACAAGTTGATATTAGCATGTTCAGAAATAGAATACCGTGTATTTGAAATAGAATATAATACCGCTACAATAGCGTGTCTACTACAATCAAACTTTCCATATTTCCAGAAACTTTTTTTCCTGAGAATTTTGTATTTTTATCCACGTCGTTATCTGTTTTCAAATAAGATAAGTACGCAGTTAAAGATTAAAGAACTCCAGTTTAATATGATATTTAAGAACCTAAACATTACAGCATTAACCAAAAAAAATCAATGATATAATGAAAGAACGAAATTAATTTAAAAAACAACAAAGAGACTTAATATTTCAAAGGTATTTTCGCGTCACATTCTAATGACGGCTTCACGTCCGCAGATCATACTCGAGGCATATTTTCTACATAAAGGTCATGGATTTTAAGTCGGCTACCCATATTATCCGACAAATACTCTATGGTGTTGAGATCTGGACTATTTGCAGGTCAGACTAAAGTCTCACTATACACTTCATGTAAGTACCATTGCAATGCAAGAGCGGCGAGAGGTCTGGCATTGTCGTGCATTAGCAAGAAATTATTAACGATGTAAGGGGAATAGGACAGATTCGGATCAAATGTTTTGTTAGAGCTGTCAAAGAAATTCATCCCCGAGCCATTAAAAAACTTCCATTAAATAGCGTGGTGTCACGAATTTTGCACTGAAAAACGTTGTTTGGCCGCCGGATGAACCTAACTCGCCGGTCGGAGCTGAATAGACGAAACCTGGATTAGTTTGTGAACAAGGCTCCCAATCCTCAACATTCCAGTCCACAGGTTGTCTGGCGAATTGCAGTCTCACTCTAAGATGCTTACGCTCTTTGCCTTCGCTCTGTTTTGATATTACTATCTACAGCTTTTGAATTTTCTTGAATGTTCGATAATTTGAGGTACTTTCACTCCTGCAACACTTGATCGTCATCGAAACACTGGCCTCCAAGTTGTCCAAGCGCTTCTTTCAGTGGTCCAAAAAGATGAGTCACACGGTGACAATAGGGAATATGACTAAAATTTTAAATATCAAAATAATACTAAAAAACATAGCGTGTACTTACTAAAAAACTAAAATACTAAAAAAACATTGCAATAAAGCGTGTACTTTACAAAAAACAAGATTTCTAATTCCGCGCGATCAGTATGAAGGCTATACAATTGACGCGGCCCGAAACGAGCTGTGACGTCACAGCCTACAATATTGAGTAGGAGTTGCGCCGGAAAGCGGACGAATGAATTATGAAAACAAGCGGTCGAGTGCTGAATCTCCCGTACCCGACCGAATCGGTCTTCTCGTCGTTTGTAAATTGTAGGATGTGGCGTCATGACTTGGAACCTGTTTGAAACGGTTCGCTCGCGCGCGAGACTTTAATAATTTATGACAAATTTATTATTGGGAATTACCGCGTCATATTTTGCATATCGTATTTTTCAGTATGCTAGAACATTTTTATCCAATAAAAAAATGGAAATGTTCCCTATTCCGGACTGTAGGAATAATTTTCCAACATTTTCTAGCCTAATTGTTCTAATTTCTGCCTAAGTAGCAATTTCTAATTTCAACAGTAGACTGTTGAATGAGGCCTGGCGTTTTCGTGAAGAATTACATTTTTGACAGATTGCTGCTTTCTTTTACTTCGATATGACAATTTTGTCGAAGGCCTCTGTGGGTGGATCGTGGAGAAAATCTACGAAAAGCCCCTTGCCAACAAAAAAAAAACAGTTGCCATGACCTTCCCTGCCGACAACCGGTCTGACCTCTAACCGCTCCTTGTCCGCTGAATACTCGCCTGTTTTCACTCTGGAGTGTGCACCTGCTTTCTTCACATCCTATGATCGATGTTGTTCTGTTTGTCCGACAACAGACGCGGTACGCATCTAGTGAACATTTTGTGGAATCCCAAGTCCTCTGTTCGACACGATCTGTTGGACACGGCCACAGCTAGTGATGAATTGGTGGGAGATATTCCCCAGGTTGGGTTTGCATCGCCCTCCAAGAGTTTCTGGACCACCTCAATGTTGGCATCGGTCGCGCTCGTCCTTGGGCGCCAGTCGTGGCTCTGGTTTTCGACTTTTCTCAACTTATAAACAACTTAAAACTATAAACTATATAATAAATAAAGTAATAATATGTATAAATATGCAATAACTAAATCCATAAAAGATGATTGATTTTATGATTGCTGTATTATCACTGGTGTAGATATATATGTATGGTGATGATTTTTCATTGTTTTTTATTTGGTTGCTATTGGTATTTTGATTTTCTCCTGTTTTTTGAGTATCTGTGCTTGTTTGCTGTTTTGATATTTCTGCAATTTCTATTTTGTTTAAGTCTAGTGTTTAGAAGTTTTTCTTCCTGTTATTTTTCCCGGCATTTTTTTGCTATTGCTTGCTCTTCTTTTGGGCTGCATGACCTTGTGGGACTTAAGTCCTTAGTTGTTATTGTCTTTTTGTTTGATGTCTTTGTCTTTTGGGGTGTATTTGTGTTTGGGGTTTCTAGTGGTGGTGATGCTGAATTTATCATAGCCGTGGTTGTTATTCTTAAATTACTTGTGTACTAGAATTGAGGATTTTTAAGCCAAATTGGGTATCATATCACACACCTACCTTCGTGTTAACTCACACACTAGGCCCAAAACCAATTAAAAATGTGTCCTCAAAACCACGTGGCGGAGGCCTGCCGACGCACCAACAGGGGCTTGCCTCAGCAGCAATAGTATTTTGTTCCAAAAACATCGTAACGTAATATTACCGCAATATCAATATTTTTACCCATTTCCTCTCTTTAACAGTGAGTGAGTGCTTGCTATTTGGCATTGGCTTCTATTTTAAAACTAAAATACTTTTGCCGGTTTTCTTCAGTGTAAAAATTCACGTATTCTTGACTTGACCGTATTTTGATTGCAGCTTGCCTCAGCTGCAATAGTATTTTTTCCAAAAACATCGCTACGTAATATTATCGCGAAATAAATATTTGTCCCCATTTCCTCCCTTTAAAATGTGCTTTTAACTAGTTTTATTAGATACGCACCTCTGATCCATTAAATAATTGTTATTATAAATTTGCCGCTCCCATGATAAGTAATCTATTAATGTACGTATTGGTCATACTAAATTGATTATCATTTAGATGATATCTAAATTACGAATATCTACCTATTATGTTACCAGTACTCCCGCAAATATAGCCTTCGTGCATACTATGCCTTCATTGTGTTTCGGATTAACAATAAATTGACTTCGTAGACAATAGCACCAATTAAAAGTCGACGTATGCAATTAGTTTCTATTAACTAACTAAATCTAATTTCAACGAAATGAACAACATTGTTTAACAATGAATGCAGAAATCGTATTATTGCATGATAACTGTACTGCGGTGATTATGCGGCTGATTCTACTAATTCTCGGATTTATTCTACTCAAAAAGTATATTTTCTGAGTTTGTCAATAAACGAGTTTAGTGAAACAATACATAAAATTAAATATCAAAATTAGAGCTCGCACCGTGTCGTCAATATCACTTACTACGTATACATGCACTGTTTAGTTCATGTGTTTTACATCGAAATTTTGCATCTAAAGTCATGCCTAGATACTTTACTTCGTTGGTATGTCGGGTTGTTTGCTGGTTGACAATTACTGGAGTATTGTCATATTTGTTGTTGGTGAAATTGACGTGAATTGATTTCGCCCCATTTAGTTTGATGCGCCATTTCTTTGTCTGAGTGGTGATATTGTTGACTGCTGTTTGAATTTT
The DNA here is from genome assembly GCA_964058915.1 of Tetropium fuscum. Classification (NCBI taxonomy): domain Eukaryota; kingdom Metazoa; phylum Arthropoda; class Insecta; order Coleoptera; family Cerambycidae; genus Tetropium; species Tetropium fuscum. Next base: position 18,016 of record CAXKVY010002404.1, read on the forward strand.
TTTTGTGGCTGCCTAAATGTCTTGGTCAGTAGCGAGCAGAACAGTGTGGTCGGCGAATGTTGCCGTCTACTACTCTGTCGCTTTGTGGGATGTCGTTGGTGTACAGCAAGTAGAGAACATATCCAAGGGTGCTGCCCTGAGGTACTCCAGCACAAATCATGTTTAGGTCAGAATATTCTTCTCCATATTTAACTCTGAAGTGACGGTCAGTGATGTATGAACCAAGAATTTGGCTCGTTTGCAAATATTTTTCTAGCTTGTATTCCAGGCCTCAATACCACACTCGGTCGAATGCTTGGGCCACATCTACGAATATCGTTGCGCATATATTTTTCCCTTCTAGTGCTCTCTCAGTTAGATCGATAATTCGATGCACTTGATTCATGGTTGAATGCTTGTGACGGAATCCAAACTGGTGGGACGGAATAAGCTGCTTTTGTTCAATGATTGGTCTCTGCAAAAGAAGCTTTCCTAACAGCTTTGATACAATCGTCAGCACGGAAATTGGTCGATGATCTATTTTCAATAGGTTTGCCAGGTTTGGGAATCATTATTACTTCAGCAATCTTCCACTGTCTTGGCAAGTATCGGAGTGGTAGTGATGCATTGAAGAGATGCATCAGGTTCATGATGCCTTTGCGGGGCAACTCTTTAAGTATTTGTACAGTTATTAGATCATAGCCTGGGCATATCTTTGTACTAAGATTGTTTCTGATAGTGTTGGTGATCTCAGTAGGTGTTATTGGCTTAATTATCATGCCATCTCTGTTAGTCATCTCGTCGAGCCCAGTTGCCATCGTCTTTTCGAATGGAAGGGTCATGATTCGTTGGCCTATTCAAGGACTTAGTTGCCTTCCAGAGGGAGTAATCGGTGCTTTCGCCAGTCGATAGCTACCTAAGGAAATTTCCAAAATGTTATTTCTTGATGGCTTTAATTTCATTTTTGAGCTGTTCGCATAGATTATTTAGTACTCGTTTGTCGCCTGACGAACGAGTTTGTTACAATTTTTTTCGGGCTTTTTGTTAACCAAGTATCAAATTTATTTGATGTAGTTCAAACCTGGTGTTTTTGACTTCTCTTTCTCTTTGACGGCTCTTTAACTTCATGGTCTAACTGTTCTTTTTCAAAGGTACGCTTCGCTCAATTATATATTCAAGCTCTGCTTGAAATGCGTCCCAATCAATTTTTCGGTTAGTGAGATGTGCGGGGTGCTGTTTGATATATTACAAAATAAAAATAAATTAATAGTAAAATAACATTTTTAAAATAAAGCTTATTTAAATGCTCTAAAAAGAAGAAAATCAACTGTAATTTACATTAAACCCATCAATTTATTGCATTACACAATTTATATGATAGTCGCGAGAATTTCAGATGGATTGGAGCAACTAAATTTTTGATCGCCATCTTAGATCCGCCATCGTAAATTTTTTTATCGCCAGCTGTTGACCCTTATCGGTCTCTACAACATTTGTTCGAGCACCACCAAACTATCCCTAACTAAGCCGAGTTATAAGTGTTGAAAATTGGTATAGCGGCCATCCTGTCTTCCGCCATTTTGAATTATTTCCCCTTGAACCATTACATTTGATATCCATATCAAGAGGTTGCATAAAAAACATAGTCTTCCTTCTTGGATTTAGAGTGACATTATTTTATTTTCGTATTCTTCTCTGCAAACCTTTTCATTTGATACCCATGTTATGGAAGTGCATAAATAATTACTAGTCCACCATCTTTGAGAGTCCGCTATTCTGGATTAAGCGTGACGTCATATTATTTTGGTATTCATCTCAGCAAACCCTTTCATTTGATACCCATATCATGGAAGTGTATAAAAATAACTAGTCCGCCATCTCTGTTCAGTTGTAAGCTGCAAGTTGCAGTTAAAATTCAGTTGCAAGATTTGACCCGAACAAACATATATACATATATAGATACATACGTATATACAAAAATACATACATACATGCATACATACATACATACATAAATACATACATACGTACATATACATACATAAATACATACATACATACATACATACATACATACATACATACATACATACATACATACATACATACATACATACATACATACATACATACAAACATACATACATACATACATAATAAAAGATTTAAAAAAAGTATTTAATCGTTACTTGTTGTTTAATAAAACACAATTCATACACTTAATGGTTGTTTTTCTTAAAATGGCTAATTGGGTAGTTCCAATTACTAAAACAAGTCGAAATTGGATTCTAAGGAAAGTAACCTTATTTTTACTAAATATGGATGACTAAGCTATAAATTAAATTGTGCCTTATTTTATTAGACTTCCTCGAAACATTTACGTACGAGTGTAGTGAGTAATAAAGACATGTAAATAAAATATATCCACATGAAATTTCTATTTTTAGCGTTTACTAGTAATCTATGTAGACGTGTCTACGACACAGTTCCATTTATAGCCTCAATTATAAATAAGCACAGTCATAAGTTTAATTGGGTGTATTGCAGGTTATTGATAATAAGATAATTCCGTTATGTATAATCATTAGTTAATTATGCCATGCCCTGGGATTATAACGTCGATGGACTAGCACTTTATCTGGACTACATTCTGCAGCTTAGATGTACAGGATGTCGGAAAAACATAAGACACGCCAATGTTTGGGTTATAATTCAGCAGATGTTTATCAGCAGGAATTTAGGTTATCGATAAGGGTTGACAAAATCAATTAAACATGCTTTCGCAAAATTTAAATCTTATACGAATCATCCTCCATACATACCTGAACCGCCTGCATCTTTTTAAGAATGCGTATTTGTCTTTTTCAGTATACTTGTTTGTTCTATTTAGGTAGTTAGTTCTACTTGTCTTCAATATATTGAAGACAAGTGATAACAGCAACACTGATTTGTACTCGGAGAATGATGACAGTTGTTGACTATGTACCTTATACATCACAACAATATATTGTTATTACTATTTCTATTGCTTCACAGTAGGCCCATTTGTGTGTTATTTTATTTTTATATACCATTTCTTAAAATATATTTAGAAGTAACATTAGTTTTTAATACATATCAAAATTATGGAGAGGAATAATATACATATTACAAAAACGTGTTCTGCGGCAAAAAATGCGTGTGAAACAAACAAAGAGACGTGTGGCTCAAAAATTCACTTGAAATTATCTGACAACTGGAGTATTAAGACTGGTACTTAAGTGAACACTATGTGCCACTCTTACTTCCGCATCCGAATTTGTGAAGTAACGACGTCAAAACTGAGGTTTGGCCGCTCAAAAAAGTTTATCTAAATATCCCGATAATTCGTTATAGTAAGGGTAACAGTGGTACCCTCACAGAGAGTCTTTGATAGTTATTATATATTTTTAGGTATTGATGTAAGTACATGATTGTTTGGGGCTTCGTTCTTAACGTCAACTGAGTTAGTCTTGTTATACAAATGGGATTCTAATATATAAAAGCATTATACATTACCTTTTTTTTAAATCTTTCAAATATTTTCAGAGAAAATATTTAGTTAAATCGTGTTAAATCGCCTGTACTACGCTATTACGTATCTATTGGGGGTATTTACATTATCTACATTTGGAAGAAGAAGTTTTCCACAGATGTGGTTTCCAATTAGGTTTTGATTCACCAAATTGCACTCATTGCATAAAATACAATAATGAAATACCGT
>CAXKVY010002405.1:0-96028 GCA_964058915.1 Tetropium fuscum
TACCGTTACTGATTTTTATTTGTGTGGAAGAATTTAAGATATCGTGTTTCAAACTCGCTTTTACAATCTAAAAAATATGCTACAAAAAATATAAGATGCTATTGCCGGTACTTCAAGAACAGAAATCGAATCTGCTGTACACACAGCAGTGGTTGAATTCGTGCTTTCAATGCACGAATGGTAAGCATTTCGAACATTAATTGTTCTTTTGTTAATATTATTTTTAAGATTGTTATTTACTCACTCAATAGGGGACATGACTAGAATTTTAAATATAAAAATAATACTAAAAAACATGGCGTAAACAAGATTTCTAATTCCGCGCGATCAGTATGAAGGATCAGCGATAAAATTGACGCGGCCCGCAACGAGCTGTGACGTCACAGGCTACAATATTCGGTAGGTGTTGCGCCGGAAAGGGGCCGAATGAACTATGAAAACAATCGGTCGAGTGCTGGGATCTCCCGTAGCCGACCGTATCGGTCTTCTCGTCGTTGGTAAATTGTAGGATATGGCGTCACGACTTTGAACCTCTTTGAAATGGTTCGCTCGGGCGCGAGACTTTAATAATTTATGACAAATTTATTATTGGGAATTAAGGCGGCGTATCATGCATATCTTATTTTTCAGTATGGTAGAACATTTTTATGCCATAAAAAAAGGTGAGAATGTTCCCTATTGCGTGTGTCTATTCGTTAGCGTGGTGTTCCTCAATTTGTTATTTATTTTTTGCTCACTAATTTGCGATTAACTAATAATAAAAAGAGATCGAACCCCTTTTCGCGTCATAATTTATATATTTTTTTACTCTTCAGAGTATTTCTACTGCTATTTCACTTTTCTAAGAAAACGTGAAAAATCTGTATCGGATAAACAGCACCAATAAATCAATAAATATACTATATTATTTAAACAACACATTCGTTAGAAATTTGAAACTTATGCTATCTTCAGCAAGTTTATGTGCTCAATTCACTTATGTAAAGAAAACTATGGCATTGTATTTAACTTTTTTGAAAGAAATCCATAAAATGACATTCTTTGGAAATAACGCCATCTATCGGTTTCTATATTGAAATAAATTACATCTCACCGGAAGATAAAGCCGGTGAAATTACCATTCCAACGATGTATCGACTTTTGAATAGCCAATCCTGAAAAAAATACATTTTTCTGATTAGACATTAGAGGCTTCCCCCACCTTTTCCGTTGAGAGAGAAAACAAAATCTCAATAACAAAAGTTATGCGTAATGAAACCGACTATTCATGTTTGTGCTATTTAACTTACCTCAATAGGAAACATTTCTGGTCAAAATGCATCTCATGTTTTGATCTATAGATTGCGCCCCCTAGCGGCTGAAATAAGAACTTGAAAACTATTTCCAATGATTTCTCTGACTCGATTTATTCATAAATATTCCCGAAGCTCTAGGGCCTATACCTTCTTTACCTAAATCCGTACCTCGTCGGCCTTAGTGGGATACCCTGTATACATAGTGGGGGTTATTTCAAATAACACATTTTCCATATAGCTATTTTCAATTGAAGAACTATTATTTATATAACTATTATTTATATTTTCTTTATTTTTAGAATTCGAAAAATGGAATCCTCCAGAAATACCGTAATTAGAAAAAACAAATAATATGTTTATTTTATCTCAAGTGAAAGTTCGGTTGTCAATATTTACTCTTTCTTGCTGGATGTTTCCGTGCGTATTTAGGATTTCCAAGTCACGCTATGAAATCGTATTGTGTATAATTTAATTTTAACCTAAAAAATAAAAAAAAACGAAAGAAAGAAACCATATTTACCCAGATATTTACACAAAACGGCCACGCAAACACGCAACACGTTACGCTGGCCTGCCTCATTGACATTTTAATTACCCTGATCGGCGAAGGATTAAGGTTACCCGCAGGTTTATCCCGGCTTACTAGATGACGGTCCGAATAACCCCTAATCGCCCGATGGTCCAGATCTTAGGTATCCGTATAAGTGAAACGGGATAAGTGGTCAGGACCGGTAATGACTAGATAATGAATAATAATATACTGATAATTAATCAATAATATTATACTGACCAAAATTTTGTTTAGGACACATGAAAAATGGTTAAGGATTTGTAACATAAAACTGTTAAAAGTGTATTGGCTCAGGCAAATCTTAGTTTTGAGTGTTTCCGAACATTTATTTTTAAGCGGTAATCGGTAGCTGTTTTAGTGTAGAATGGAAATCCAAAAGTCCCAAAAATATCCCACGTGAGCTATAGTCGCCATTTTGAAAAACATGGCTGCCAGCGCCTTTTCTTTGAACGATGATATTTCAGTCACCGTTTGTCCAATTTGCATTTTCTTGTAAAATGTTTGTAAACAACTTATAGAATTTAAACATATAAATTGCCTTCTTCAATAACTCATCCATATTTACCGTCAATCCCTTTGAAGTATTGGCACATGACACTGCAGCGTCTCATCTCCGAGCACACACATTTTTTTTGGCATCCGTTTCTACATTTACAATAAATGAGACTCTAAAGTTCTGAGGGTGCTGGAGACTGCTGCGTAGTCTGAAGACTGAAAACATCTCTGTTGCACACTTTTCAACCAAATTCTTCTTGTAAACAATGATTTTCCAACCAGACTTGGATCTTGTGGTACACCCTGAAATTACAATGCTTATTATTTATAAATATTCATATATTAACAAGCGTTTCTTACTTTTTAGTGTAACATATATGGAAACATATGAATTGTTGATATTATAACATAACTAATTATGTCTAATTGTAACTAATTATGTCTAATTATAACTAATTATGTAAATAACTATATAGTGCTATAATATATAAACTATAATTTAATGTTATAATGAAAGTAGAAATCATTCAGCACAGATGTCTCGCTCAAACATTATATATATATATATATATATATATATATATATATATATATATATATATATATATATATATATATATATATATATATATATATATACACATCATGTGAATATTATAATTAGATCCTCCAGGTTATGTAAAATTTTCAAAATGTCAATAAATGTCATATTGCAAAGGTGACTGAGCATGATTTAAATAATAATGTACCATACCTGAAATAGACATTGATTAAATAATAGATAAATGAAAATTATAGAAAATAGTTAATAAGAAATAAGATTGTAAACTGCACATATAAGAAGGGATAGTGAATTTGTGAGATGCTACGTAAATAAACTCCATAAATGAAGTGAGAAATGGTGCGTAGCATGGGCCTATGAAAACAAAACAAATCTAGAGAGGAAAAAAAAACAAACGAAGAAAAAAAAATAGGAGAGGAATACTTAATTCAACTTCGTAACGAATTCTAAAAAGAAATGTGAGGTGGATATAAAATTTGATTGCTGATTGAGAATAAGGACCAAAGATAGGACTGGTAATTCATAATTTTATTCAGATCTCCAGTTCCAGAGAGTCAAGGTGGAGACGGAAGATGCTGTAAAGTATGCCAGATAGCCGTAAAAATAGGAAAGTTTAAAAGTACAAGCATTACGAGTCTACAATAGACAATGATAAGGTACCTTATATTGAATAAATAAGTCATGACTATAATATGATAAATATAAAAGCTTTTAATGTAAATTTCCTACCTGCGTAAGTGAACATTTTAATAGAGCTCATATTACAAAAAAAATAAAATTACCAATATACAATAACCATAACAATATATATATATATATATATATATATATATATATATATATATATATATATATATATATATATATTTGTGAAAAGTAATCTTGGGTTTGTGGCATTTCATTACATAGAGAAATAAGCAAATAGACGAACAAGAAGGAAGATACACTTACCAGTGCTATATCTGGACATACACACGGAAACGAACCACTTAGAAGTTGTACAAGTTCTTTCACCTTTATTGAGGATCTTCAGAGCAGTGTACGATCTGTTTCATTCATCATTTAGACTTGAATTTAAATTATTAATACTCCAATACTTGCAGTGACGTTTTATGACATTAGTTTTTGACGGAACTCAAATTCTTAGAATGCACAAACCTAGTCTACTATTTATATTTGTTCTATTTGAACATATTATATATAAAAGCATTAGGCATATCCAGAAGTTAAACTTTAAATGCATAAAATCTTGTTGAACCTATTGAAAAACAACTACTTTCACCAGCTATGTGCTAGAGAATATTGAATTACATATACAATAGGGTTCTGAAGCATTCAAAGAGGGAGTGATACAGAAATTGCTTGCTTAGTAAAAACTAAAATCTTTTGTTGGTCTTATGTATTAATTGTTTTTTCGAAAATTCGAAAAAAATCCAATTTCCACCGTGGATATATTTATTAGCTTTGAAGTTCTTTGCTATTCATAGTTCACAAAACAAATATGAATGATTTCCGCTCAATTACCAGCTTCTATCATAACCAGTCGGCGTCTATAATTTTTTAGCCCTTTTTCACCAACCGCTCGCTCCGGCATTAAATTTCAGATGTCTAACCGGGTAGGTTATATTCAGGATACTTTATGGAACAACTTAAAACCAGTCTCTTGCTTCCTTCACTAAAAGGCACACGGATTGCAATAATTAAACAGAACACACCACACTAATACAGGTAAATATATGCTAGGTATAATATGAAGCGCAAACAAAATTAATGGAAATATTTATGTACCGGAAATATTTAAAACCCGCGGAAAAATGAAGGATTGGTACGTCACCTACTAAAAAAAATATGATGGAGTGGAATTGCTGATGACGAGAATTGTATATACATTTTCTCATGAAAGCAATTTGACGTTATTACATTTTACTAGCACCTGTTCCTGCAGGATAAATCATAAATTACATCCACGGGATTCACCACAAGATACAGTGATCCTCGCAATTGTGCGCCTAAACAAAATCTCGGAGAGGCACCAGCGACGGCGTTACCCGCCTCATCTTTTCATTCTCGGTGTGGACGTACCAAAAATTAATTAAACGCGGTTTTAACGATAATTAATTGCCCATGATCCGAGGATAATTGCCTCGTATCGGAGATAACAACGTTTTTGCGAGCAAATGGTATCTGCAGTGTGATCGGTGAGGCGACGCGCCAGAGGCAAGGTCAGGATTATGGCGCCACAACGAACTGTAAAACCGCTTCGCGATGTTTGGAGCATACACATTGTAGACGGAAATAGTCAATTCGCCCAGTTCCAACAGCTGATTTTTATGGAGATCGTAGGTAGTGCGATCAATAGTCGTATGCAAAGGATAGTTTGTAGAGTGAACGACCTTAAAACAGAGAAGAAAAATGCTGTTTCCTAGCTGAATTCCTGCGGCAGTTTCGACGTATGTTATACGGGAAGTATTTTATTAACATATGGTCGATATCTATACGTGGTTGTTCACGAGATGACGCTATTAGGCCAGTCGGGTATGTCGTTGTTATTAGGTCTAGGTAGAAATAAATGGGGGCAAGCTGCAATACAGTTTATTCTCTTTGTTTGGATGTGTTTCATTCAGGATTACACTGTTCAATAGTGTGTGCTTCGTTACAGGAAAGCGCGTATTCAAATTCTGAAACTATTATTGTTGAAGATCCAGCGGACGACGAAGACATCGATTCTCGATTAGAAGAATTAATGACCGGTGAAAATGTCGAAGAAATAGACAATGAACAAGAACCAGCCGAACATTTTGATGGTGAAAACATTGAAGAGTCAATTGATCAACTTTCTAGGTCCAAAAAAAATTGTGAAATTAGTAAAGCATATTATGTAAATACACACATTAGAACATTTACAAAGGCAATAATGTGGATTAGGTCTATAGAGGAAACCACTCAAAGAAAAACACGCCCGGTGCTCTACCGCTAGGTGGCGTGAAAATGAGCCCAAGAAAAGCACTAATTTCTATAAATACGGTATAATTATGTTCTGCATTTAAGCGTCTATATCTTGGCAACCTGTTTATTTACTAAACCAGTGAATTAGATATTTTTAGTAGAGAATTTAATTGGCTTTATTTTCGTTCATTTGAAAATTTTCTGTACGGTGCACACAGACCGAGTTATTTTAAAAAATCCATATATATAATTTTATAAGGAATTTTCCAATATGGCGGCCAAATCCGGAATCTATAGACCGTGCAAATTTAGTATAGTATTCAACACATCAAAACAAAGAGAATAAACTGTGTATTGCAACTAGCCGCCATTTATTTCCATCTAGAACCCCTTGTCGCCTGGCCTATATCCATACATACCTAAATCGCACGAGATTGTTCCTAAATTAGTGATTTTTTTGGGGTACTGTATCTTTCTGACAAAATTAGTTGGTTGTAGTTACTACTGGATAGGGCTGGAACCTTTGATGTAACTTTAACACTCGGAGTAGTTTCCACAAACACCAAAACACTTTCACTTCGCTCGACGCGCGTTTCGCCAACCAAGTTGGCATCATCCGGAGACGATTAAAAACTGAACCGAAACGCGAAACGCGCGTCGAGCGAAGTGAAAGTGTTTTGGTGTTGGTTGTAGTTGTTTAATTTTCCAAGGAAACTACTCAGACGACACATCTGCTTATTCTTCAATTTAAATGGTATTTTCCGTTTGTATGATGTACGAGTATAAGACACAAAATTACAAGAGGGCAAATTCTGTAAAGAACAATTACATTTTATATAAATAGTATCCTAAATTATTGTATTCATGTTTTGATTATCGTAATCATGTTATCTTTGATTACGTCTGGTAAGAAATTGTGCAATACTAGCAGTGCTATCTTCTCAGGTCGGATGGACTAAAATAAAAACGTGGGGCGCATTTGAAATATGGTTTTTATGGGCTCCACGTTTTTATTTTAGTCCATCCCTCATGAGAAGAAAACACTGCTAGCATTGCACAATTTCTTACCTGACGTCAGAATCTCAGGAAAGTCCAGGTTTGTATTATAATTATTTAATAGTTTTTATTACAACTGATGATTTAGAATAAAACCGTTTAAGTTAAAAGTTTATTTACCTATTTTTATGTTGTAGTTTTTAGTTTTTTCAAAATTCCACTGTCCACCTCCTGCCTCCATCATCAAACCCTCGCCACCAAGCATAATGTATGGGGCTCGTTAAAAGGCAACCAAATGAGCCCAGTAACTTTAAGCAACCCCAGGTACCAAGTTTGAGACAAATAAATTCGATATTCCGCCATTTTGATTTTTATAAGTTTCATAAATTGTATTGAGTGACCGTAAACACCGCAAAGTTTCAAGTTTGAGACAAATCCGTTTATAAATATTATTACATTCATAAAATTCCGTTTTTGTTGTGTGCATTAGCAACAACCCTGGTATTGAAACCGAAGCATACACCTGATGGAAATCTGAGACTGGCCCCGTAAATGTCACCGCGCGTGACACAACTGATAATTCCGTAAACTTTGGCATCACACAGCATGTTAAGGTATTCGTAATAGACATCCACAATATACAGCAGTGCCCAATTTGTATGTTTGTTGATAATTTCAAATGAAATATTTAGATTGAACGTTTTAATTAAACAAACATTAATAGGCATATAGTGATTGTTTCAAATTTTATATTAAACATTTTACAGCAAACATAAATTGAGAAATAGTTTCAAATAATCATAAAAAGATTAATAACTATGAAATTAAAATGCTAGCCAATAACTTTTAAATCTAACAGTTTTATTAAAAAACATTTTAATTCAACAGAAATTCGAAGTAGCTAAAAAAACCGATAACCTTTAAATTAAAAATTGCCGATAATATTGGATACAACATTGCAGTCAACATGTTTGAATACGACTAATACAATCAAATAAAAATTTTAGTTATAAAAGATCTATAAACATATTAAATGACGACAGTAAAATATTTCCTGAATTTTATGATACTCTAAAATATCTGGATTAAATAGGAAAATGGCGTTCAATAATGTCTGCGGTTTTCAGAGCGCGTAACATATCCTCATTTTTGTTGAACTATATCAGAAAACTAAAATATTTAAGGAAATGTGCACTTAGTTCGTTGTCTCGCCTCATCATTTAAACTATGAAAACATTAAGGTTAAGTAGGAAGTAAATAAAGTCTGGTGATTTTCTAAATAATGTAATAAGTGTCCCTACACTTCTACTTGTCAAACTTTGCTTTAGGCGTATAACTCGTTTAAAATATCAATATCAACTTTGTGGTTTTTCCTCGAAAGATATATTTTTGTACTTCAGAATTATAATATTGGAAACATATTAATTAACATTCTTAGTTAACGGTGTTCTACACCAGCTCTAATATACTACAAAAATCTTAGTGTAAATTAAAAGCATATTTTCATAGGGATATTCTTAGCACTGACGTTAAACTCAAGTTATGTGACTCGTTGGTACTAAGCTATGTAGCATATATGACGTAATAGCCTATTGGTCTGGAATATTAAATAAAGACAAAGAGAGCTTTCAAAGGCTGCAAAACACTTGCTTAAGATTCAGCTACAACTTTTGCTTTTGCAAAAAAATTTGACCATATCTCCAGTAAGTTTGATGATTCAAAATGGTTTAATCTTGATGAACGTTTTGTGGTTCATATGACTTGTCTGTATATTGCTACAGAAGCCTTTCTTTCCTCTAGAAAAGCTTGTAATTCCTTTCGTTTACTGCTTCTTGCATCACGTACTTCTTTAAAAGTTTTGTCGGTGAAAGGATACAATTTAATATTGCTCAATGAAAAAGTTATCTTAAATCAATTTCGCAGTTGAATTCCAGATTGTTTTAACTGAATATTCTCTGGAATATGTTCTAGTTTTTTTTTCACATTCTAATTCCAATCCTTTAACATATCTGCTATATTTTGTAAAGAAGTTATTTCGGAGAATTCGTATTTTGGATTTGTCAAAACTCCATAAATTGTTTCCAAATTGACGATTTCGTGTGAATTGATTTTTCTGTTATTTGTAATTTGTTCAGTCGAAATTTTCCCGAAACGACTCATATTGTACAGTATAGTTTCCACAATACTTAAAAATTATAGCTGTTAGGACAGATTTTAGACTAACGTGCGACTACTGCTTTTGAGGAGCTGGCATTTTTATCGGTGATAAAAAACGCTGCATCTTTTTTATCGCTGTCAAAGTGACAAAAATGTGTCTTCCAAATAGACTTTTTATATAGGAGTTAATTTATCACCAGAAATATAGATGGATTGACCTAGTTTCATAGATCCTTCTTTCCTTCGATCAACGGTCCTAGTTTACCAACTTCCAAATATCCGAGGTAGATATTTTTGTGTCCTCTAGACCCTGCGTTACGTTAATTCTTAGTGTTGATTGAGGGCCATATTGCTAGGCCACTTTCCGAAGCCGTTTTACATCAATTAAGTAAGTTCTATAAGTAGTTTTGATCATTTAAACTCATTTTTTTAACCCGTAAGGACGCAAACTTATCAGTCTGTTTTGCAGTGCTTCTTGCGTCGAGTGCAAGTTCACTCCTTCTTGTAACTTCACCTGTACTTGGTCACCTATACCTAGACACCTGGATACCATAGATACTCGGCCACTCTACTTAGATACGGTCATTGACACTTCCACCTGTTTTACGTTATTCACTAACTTTCTTTCCACCCGAAACCTTCGTTGGAGCTGCCTCCACTGGTGTGAAATCTATCGGCTACTACACGTAGCTTTGTATACTGGAGAGACTAGACTCACTAGAAGACTTGCTTGTCATTTTAAGCTAATAAGATAAGCTTATAGTTTAAGTGTACTTTAAAGAGCACCTCTTTTAATAATTTTTTGTATTACTAGTGTGTGTCCATATCTAATTATTTCGAGCCCTTGGCTAATGTTTAAAATTTCATTATATTTCACTTTACTTAAATTATTTTTATAGTGTACGAATACCTGAATGCTACCGCTACGTTGATTGTACGGTATGTTTAGTTTTGTAAAGCCGCTGGCTAAATTTAACACGCATATACCTGGATACTTCCGCTACTTATGTAGTATGTTTATGTAGGCATAGTCCTATTTAATTTTTTTAAATATTGTTTGTGAGGGTCAACGTGCACCCTGATCGACACAGGTAGTACGTAGATGTATATAATCTCTTATTTTATAAAATTTATGGGTTATATTTTTAAATTTATGCGATATATTTCTAAATTTGATTCATATAGATATGCAATTCGATTCATAGGCAATATAATTTATATTCATTTTAACTGTTATGTACACAACGATTAAACAGTGGGAATAAACTTAGATATTAGTATACTTTTTTTATTTTTCTTTCACTAAAATTATAGAGTGCCGAGAATAGGATCGATACCCAGTATAGTTGGGAACCATCTGACTTGGTAGCGCAATGGTTAGTGGCGTCCACTGGGAATTAGTGACCTCGGTATCCACCGAACTTTATTTCTTTTTATTATATAAATCTGAGCTAGCTTAGGCAAACTTTTATTGCCCACTCTTGAATATGCCCTGGAGGGTAGGAAACCCCACCTATATATATCAAATGTCTATGTTAATTGCTTAATTTTCTCGTATTTTTTTATTTTTATAATTATTTTGAATTATGAAGCGCAATTCAGGCTTCAATATTCTCATGTACTTAAAATTCACTCATAAATCAAACCGTTCACTGAATAGCTAGTGCAACGTGTAAGCGTATTAATGATGCATTCTCATGTTTGCGGTAAGTTGTGCCTGAGTTATTATACACGATAGTGGAATTTACTAATTCACGACAACCTGTGTGAATCCGCAGTTGCACACAATCCCGTGTAACGTTACCAATGCCGTGCTTATTCTATGTTCACTATCATTATAATAAGGCGGGAGTTTCGTAATTTAACTAATTTTAATAATTACACGCACAAAAAACATACGTTTTTCAAATGAACATGGTTGGTTTTATATACATTGGAGTACATCACATACTCGATACGTTAGGTTCAAAATATATTTTAATGTAAATATATAAGTAAATTTAAAAATAATTTATTATCAGAATATATTATCTAAAAATATATTTTATATTATATATTATATTACTTATATATTTTAAATATTCTACTATTAAACGGAACGGGCATTAAGTAAGGCCAATTTTCTTAAACTTATACTATATACTTATACTCTCATACTTATACTTATATTATTTCTTTATTAGGTAGGTATCTGTTTTTTAAATACAAATGAAAATTTAAATATATGAAAATATGTTTTAAATCTATCTTCAACCGAGTTCAAAAACGTAGGAGGTTCTCAATTCGACTGTATGTTTTTTCTTATTGTATGTATATTTGTTACCTCATAACTTCGACATTTATAAATCAATTTTAAAATTTATTTATTTATTGGAAAAGGGGTGTTTTCAAGAGGGTCCCATTTTAGTTTTATTTGCATTGGACCTTGATTTCCTAAGATTTACATCTGGTATATCTTAGGATATACCAGGACATCTGGTATATCTTAGGCTTAGATATATATCTGGTGAGTTACCAGACATACCCGAAGAACAACCCTAATTTATAGATATATAAATTAATTAAAAGCGGCTTTTATCGGATCAAATAGAGAAGGTGAAAACCATAATCAATCTACTCATCATAAAAACCAGCTGTTTAGCTGGAGTTCAATGACAACACAAGAACAGAAGATACATCAAATTAAAAACTAAATTAAATCAGTGATCAATAACTATCGCACAGACTATAGTATAAGAGCAAGCACACATGCATCTCTGACCAACGTATATACTATAGCGGAACGCCAACCAGCTACGCGCCTGGTTGGTCAGAACGTCATTATAACTAAATTATTAATCGGCACAAAAATCTATTTCAAGCATAATTACAATAGACAAGTTACAATAATTATTGAGTATCGATCACTAATAAACTATGTCTACCTTAAAAGAATAATGCGAAAGCATCAGTGTAAAAATGGGGTTCGAGAGTTTCTAGCTACGAACCAAAATGAAATGTCGAGGCAACGCCTCATACATAAATTGAAGTTACGCAACAGAAAGTGAATCTGATTGTATTATAGTGTTTACAATTCGAAATTATGTGAAAATCAAGTGTAAGTTTTACGTAAAATTAAGTAAATTAAATATTATGCATCAATCTGATTGGCCAGCTTATAACATCAGATTATAACATTATAACAGATTATAACATCTTAAACCAGGAAATGCAAATGTTTTTTTATACTGCATATCCGTAGTAAAAATAAACAAAAAAAAGAGTGTAGCTAAGGCGTTCGATGTATAATATTATAATCGAATAATAATACTAAATTTGTGCTGAAAAAGCAAGAACACCAGTGTTAAAGGTATATAAACCGAAATAACTGCAAAAATAAGTGTTTTCGTCGTAATTAACGAGTCAGAAGTGGAAGGCTTGGTAACGTCCCAGCCGCAGAAAATATTTGTGATTAATATAAAAGAAAAAGGAAACAATTTTCTCCACAAATTCAAGTGATAAAGGAATATAACGGCAGAAGCAGTAAATTAAATGTTGGAGGTGAATAAATTTCATAGCAGAGTATCAGCGGTCATAGCAGCATTCCAGAGGTAGTACGGCGACATCCGCTAGATGTCACCACCATCAGATTCCAGCAGCAATTTTTAGTACGTGTACCAACTAGTGTTATCAAGAAAAATGATAAGATGATATGATGAGTTTTTGTGCGTGGTAATAAAAAGGATTAACATAATTTTCAAAGGTAATAACAATTTCAAACTTTGCTAGTTTTTAAGAAACATTGTGACAGAGGACTTGCTCCCATGTAGTAGATATAAGTTACGTAAGTTTGTGTAGGGTAAATATAAGGTTTCTAGATTTTTTTTTTATTTTATTAATCCATATATGACAATAAACATCCAATCATATCCAATCAACTACTTCATTTTTTAAGAATAGATTTTATTGAAGTCGGTTTTGTTTTTTTGTTAAAAATATTTTATTAAATCTGTTTCATATTTTAAATATTTCACAAGGGAGAATTATCTCTTATTTTTACTGAAATATTTAAAGTCAGTGACATCACATCGTGCTATGTAGGGTTAAAGAGCGCCCTCTTATCGAGGTCATGTTCACGGCCAAAAGGTATTTGCACCATGCACGTGCTTTTTTCAATTTTCGGTCCTTTCTCCTCTCGATTATATTTTCTCCTGGTGATTATATTTTTCTGTCTAAATATATAAACTAAACAGCAGGTTGAGAATTAAAACATTGATTCTAATGCTATATGCTAAAATTTGAATCTAATGCTATTTTTTCAAAATGTTCTGTAAACAAATTTGCAGCTGGAGTCGAGCCAGACACTTGGTCATAATAATTATGATTCCACATAAAATACGTGTTCAACAACATAACTTGATATTTGATATCAATCTCTTTACTATTTTGATTTAGTATATTATTTATGAAATTCCCTTGAAAACGCCTCTGGTACCTACTCAATCGTAACCCATTTGAATTATATCAGCGTTAACAAAAATGAGGAAATGATGAAATAATTGTTATAATTATAGCAGCGGTAATATTATAATGTTACAATGAAAGAGTATATATAACAATATATAGAAAGAGTATAAATGTATTACTACTCAATGTGGATTAAAATTAATGGGAATATAACGACTACAGGTAAATTATAAATCCTGAAAATATACTCATATACCTTTAAAAGTGCAGCCACTGATCACATCTGTGACACTAATTAACTAATTGATCTGTAATATTTCTTTCCAACATTTTCTTCTAAATAACAAGACGAGAAATTTATAACACTGAAATTATTGATTTTAAATTCAATTAAACCGTTACTCTACAATACTCTAGTTACTCCACAGAGGATTTAATAATTGGTGTTTATGAAGTTTGGCAAATGGATCAAATGGATTGTAGCCAAATTGTTAATGTTATCTTTAAACATTCGTATCTCTAAAACGAATAGAGATATTGAAGTAAATCAAAAAAGGAAACGTTGGTAATGAATCAGCCTATCTGATAAAGCATTCTCTAAAGCTCTCCTTACAGGATTCGCTTACAGGGTGTCTCAAAATTAAGAGAAAATAAACAAAGCAACCTGTTTCAAAACGTGTAGTATAGTTGTGCAATTTTTGCAAATTTGAATCATATGTTTTCAGCGGCTAATTTTATATACAAAATGCAAAAACGCCGATTTTAGACTAAAGATAAGAGAGTTGTCGCACTTTAAAATAGGCATAATTTTGAATGGATCGAATTTTAAGACGGTGAGTGTATATTCAAATTCAAATGAAGTCATACTTCATGTTACCCTTTTTTTTTTGGAAATGGGTTTGGCTTCCGAAATCTCGTTCGATTAGCCACGGAATTTTTTTTAACCATTTGGTTGTTTAATCACAAATAATCAAGTCGATCTCAAAGTGTAATTATATAATGAAATAAAATTTTAAAAAAATAAAAGAAGGAGTAATCATACAATGGTACTGAGTAACGGTGTTACTCATTTTTGTTTTTTGCTTTGTTAAATAACTAATGGTATAAATACTAAATTAGATAAATTATAAATTATTTAATGAGTATAAACCTACACCTATATACCTTTACACACATATATATATACAGTGAGCTCGTAAAGTTTGGAATAAATTCAATTAATCGTTATTGAAGGATTTTCACAGGAAATCCTCGGACACGTCAACTTTATTTTATAAAATGTCACGTTTTTCAGCCATCGATTTTTGTTTTGTTTTGTTCGTTTTTGAGCTATGACGTCATCGACAATTTTTTTAAATGACAACCCATATTTTTTTTCACGGATTTCGATAGAGCACATTTTTCTGAGTGCGAATATGTCAAAAACATAGTACCTTTAACATTAAAGTGTTCGAGATATTCGGTTGCAAAATTTTAATAATGAATTATACAAGCGATGACCAAATGCTAATCATTTATCAAGAAAGCGCAGGAAAAACAACAGTTTTGACAGTTGTCACAATTTTGAAGTTTTTCCTCGCAAGTTTGTGTTTTAATCAGTTGAATAATATCATTAAGTAAGTTGATTAATCATTATTCCATCATAATTCATTTTATTTAAAAATGGTCCGTCGTTTGAGTGAAAGGGAAAGAATCGAAATTTTGATGATGATCGGTTACGGGGACAGAGCTCGCGCACAAGTAGAAGTTTGCCGTTTATTTAACAACAAATATCCAAACAGAGAACCAATTACACAGTCCACCGTTAGCAAAATAGAACAAAAGTTTTTAGAAGTGGGTCATACGAGAGATCGCCCTAGAACGGGTCGTCCACCAGTGCAACAAGATGTTAAATTGAATGTTCTACTAGAGCTTCAAGAAAATCCCCATTTACCCACCCGCCAAGTGGCGGCAAACAACGGAATAGTTCAAAGCTCCGTCTTGAAATATTTGAAATTGAACAAATGGCATCCGTATAAAGTGGTTTTGGTCCAAGAGTTAAACGAAGATGATCCTGACCGTAGGTTACAGTTTTGCCAAACCATGTTGCAACGCCTGATTGATGACGACGGATTTTTACGCAATATTGTTTTTTCTGATGAGGCTACCTTTTATCTCGACGGCACAGTTAACCGGCAAAACTGTAGATATTGGTCTCCTGAAAATCCACACTGGAAAATGGAAACTCGTAGTCAGTTTCCACAAAAAGTTAACGTTTGGGCTGGTATTGTAGGTAATCGTATTTTGGGCCCATTTTTCTTTGAAGGCGTATTAACAGGTGAAATATATTTAGAATTTTTAAGAGACGACTTAGTCCCTGCACTTGCGGTACTTTACCCAAATGACGTAGATCCAGATCTGCCCCATCACACGATATGGTACCAACAAGACGGTGCACCACCCCATTTTGCAGTGATCGTTCGCGATTATTTAAACCATGTATTTCCTAACCATTGGATTGGTCGCAGGGGAACTATCGAATGGCCCCCTAGATCTCCAGATCTCACTCCCCTAGACTACTTTTTATGGGGCTATTTAAAGAGCAAAGTCTATTTCAATAGACCAAATACCATCGAAGAATTAAAGGACAGAATTCGCAATGAAATTCGAACCATTCAACCCGATACTGTTGGTAAGGTTCTGCAGGAGTTTCAGTGGCGGATGGGATATTGCCAGGAAGAGAATGGAGGTCACTTTGAAAATTTACTCTGATTTTATTTTTTACTTTAATTATTTATCATTTATTTGTTAAAATATTTTTTTATTTGTTTAAATTGTTGTTAAAAAATTAAACAGATTACTCCCAAATCTTTCAAAATGTTCGATAAGCTACCAAAATAAATAATATTACTCCTTAATCTTTTAAAATGTAATAAGCTATAAGCTATTAGAATCAATAAGCTATTAAAAATCTTGACTCGCCCGATAGCTTATGCATGGTGCCATGGTACATTTTATAAACTTTGCAACCGAATATCTCGAAAACTTTAATGTTAAAGGTACTATGTTTTTGACATATTCGCACTCAGAAAAATGTGATCTATCGAAATCCGTGAAAAAAAATATGGGTTGTCATTTAAAAAAATTGTCGATGACGTCATAGCTCAAAAATGAACAAAACAAAAAAAAAATCGATGGCTGAAAAAAGTGACATTTTATAAAATAAGGTTGACGTGTCCGAGGATTTCCTGTGAAAATCCTTCAATAACGATTAATTGAATTTATTCATTTATATATATATATATATATATAAATGTTGTGTCGCCACATTTAAATTTGAAACTCACGTATCTAAACTGTGTTGCGTTATTGAGATGTTAATGATTGTCTACATCTTTCAGCGATCTAGTTAGACATAAACACCATTTCGATGGTCGGCCAACTAGTTAATGAGGATTTTAAAAATATTCTTAAAATTTTCTTAAAATATTTGCCATTTAGGTATACTATTGCTTTTGTTTCGCATTTCGTTCTGAGTTTGTCAATACTCATGTGAATTACCACCAGAGAGAACATAATAAGCTTTGCTGTTAAATTATCTCTAGTTCAAGGTGAGCTGTCTAGTTATACTCGTACAAATAATAATATATGAAATATTATTTAAAAATTAGTACAGCTATATAACATTTCTTTGATTTGGCAAACAGTACTTTTTGGAAGGAATTGGCCAAGCGCCAAGTACAATTTTTTTATGTTGGTTCTTTATGATACCTATAAAATACCTAAAAATTATTATTATAAAACAATATTTCCTTTGATAAACATTGCTTTTTCTGCTCATAGCTGTATTTCGCCAAGTGGTATTGGAAAACTGTAGGCATTTTGAAAATAGTTAATTATCCTGATAGGATTTTTTATGGTGGTCCTTCAGAAGGTCATTGGGGATTTCTCAAATTTTTCACATCCATCGAGGGAGAGCTAATTAAACTAATTAAATGTGTCTACCAACATAATCCGCAGTCGTTAGGTTGGTATTTCACCAAATAATGACGTCGAAAGTTCACAGAAGACAATGTCATTCTTGCGCTGGATTATAATGGTATTAATTTTATTACCTCAAGTTGTTGTCAAGTTCGCTGTTTCCCCCAATCTAAACCCAATTGCGCATATTTCGGATAATATACTGCAATAGGGAACATGACTAAAATTTTGAATAAAAATATAATACTAAAAGCCATAGCGTAACGTTGTAATAAAACTCACAAAACTTGATTTCAACTTGAGCAAAAAAACTGATTTCTAATTCCGCGCGATCAGTATGAAGGATCTAAACAGCGATAAAATTGAAACGGCCCGAAAAGAGCTGTGACGGCACAGCCTAAAATATTCGGTGGGCGTTGCGCCGGAAAGCGGCCGAATGAACTATGAAAACAAGCGGTCGAGTGCTGGGATCTCCCGTAGCCGACCGAATCGGTCTTCTCGTCGTTTGTAAACTGTAGGATGTGGCGTCATGACAGCAGGTTCAAACCTGTTTGAAACGGTTCACACGCACGCGAGACCTTAATAATTTATAACAAATTTAACATTGGGAATTAAGGCGTCATATGTTGCATATCTTATTTTTCAGTATGGTAGAACATTTTTATGCAATAAAAAAATGGGAATGTTCCCTATTACATCGACATCAACCATCTTCAAGGACATTAAATTTTTTATTAAGACATTATTCCTCTTGTGACAATAATTTATCTTTTTACAATATAGAACATTTGGATATTAGGAGAAATTTTTACGATGTCTATTTTGTCTAGAATTTTTTATGTGTAAACAAACATCTATTACGGCGATATGAGGGTAAACTTCGGGAAACGGGACGGAAATGTTAAAGCGGATGTGACATCATGACCCATCAATTATTATGCACAGTACCTACCTACCTACTAAATTAATTCAGCTACTACCTGATAGATGGCGTTTACAGCGCCAACCTCCATGGTGTGTATGTTGTGTTGCCTACCTTATTAAAAAAGTGCTGACGTGAGTATCGAACCAGCGATCCCCGGTTTGGAAGGTGGGGCTTGAACCTCTGCACCATCATATGACTGCTATATGCTTTGTTAAATCTCGTATACTTTGTTAGGGCGGTGGGTAGCATGCACATGATGTAAGTGCAAGTACAATATACTCAGGGCTCGCGTGGCAGTTAAAATAATAGGGTGTAGGTGGAATATTGTCGGGACATTTATTCACATTTATTCGACGTTTTACAAAACTATATTTCAAATATTAAGCGGTGACATTATTGACAGTGACAGATTGATGACACGACGTCTTGATTTGGAAATTTAAATTTATGCGTATGTTTAACTAAATCGTTTATTAATAGAAAATCATGCATTAATAAGGGGTCATTAATAAACGATTTTGTATACATTAATTAACCTCGTAAATACACGGTTGACGGAAATATTAGTTTCGACGATTTTTTAAATGTTATACAGGCCACTAGGATCTTCGGAACACCTAAAGCTAATTTTTGCTATTATTAGCATGGGAGCATTATAATAGATTAAATTATAGTTCCCGCTATCAAAAGTATTAAGTAATTCTTGGAATAATTATGAATCAGCAAAACCGTTATAAAGAGTAACCACATGGGTAATTTTCCATGAACAGGTCCACCTAGATAGTCTATACTGCTACGCCACCGTCGCCACCCAGGATATCTTGGAACGTTTACATTATGAATCACCTAAAACGTTAGAGGAAGAATTCATTACTTTGTGACCAAACCCGGTTAACCTTTTCCGGATATATGAATAGGGACAGGAAACGAACCGTACGTTCGTTTTCTATCTGAATGCATTTCCTCTAACCGAACGGCACAGGCGATGATTTATATCGCACATTATTAAGTGAAAGTAATATTATTGTGGGAGATGAGGAATCTAAGATGGGAATTTAACCCGTTTAGGATTCCGGAAACCTACAAGGAAATGTGACCCACATGTGCCAGTTATCCATACAATAATTATCCTTAATGCTTAACGGGATAAAGTTGCAGCTTGGATTGTGTCCTGCAATTGAATTAGTTTACAGAAAGTGCCTGGCGAGAGTGGTAGGTTCTGGCAAGTGGGAGTTCTGCAGAATCTGGATCGTCTCTGCTTTAACGAAACTCTAATTTATAGTTAATTAGATCAGGCAGAAACGTTAGCAGAACTTTTTTCATTTACGGTTGTTTACAGGAAGACCAGATATTTTACATTTATCGATTTAATAACGTATTGCAATCAACTACATCCTAATCATCATTGATCCCTATTACGGTTTTGCGGTAATACGGGAATATGTTTTTATAAGATTTTATAAAATTTTAAAAATATTTTACATTCTGATCAGGATATACGTATAGCTTGTAACATCGAAATATGAGACATGAAAACCCGAGCAAAAAACCATCATTATATCGATCTCTTCACACGTGCTACCGCATTTTTAACAACGTTGTCAAGTATAACCGATTTCCAGGAATTTAAGGAAAAACAAATGATTTTATATACATCGCCCATCACATTATGACATTATCATGTAGTATAACAAAATATTGATTACACTATATACCTTTCGTCATATCATAAAACAATTGGATGGTGAATGTGATGCAGAATAAGGATGTTTCCCATTCAAATATTACGGATCCATTTTACACGTTCTTCGGCCGCGTCACATCGGCATCATTGGCATTCATTTGGAAGCCTAAATTGCCTAATACCATCGAACGTTTTGTGGTAAAGTGGGGTCAACAATAATTCTTGAAATAGAAGTAATACAGTTATCCTTTAATTTAGTGTATTATTTTGATGGGTTTTCTGTTAAAATTGATTAGTTATTAGTATTCTATCAAAACATAACAACTTGTTGAATGAAAGCGCCTTTATAGTGACGATTTTAGCTTGCTGTAAGAAAAGTTATACTGCCCCGATCTGCCATTGCAGCATTGTTGGTATCCTTTGAAAATTTTTTATGTCTCATATTTCGATGTTACAAACTATACCTATAATTTAAAAAATATGATCAGTGGAAAAACAATTGTCACTGGAAGATTTATTATGCATGCAATATTATTGTGTAGGTCAGTGTATTATATGCTTCAAATATCTTTATATAACGTTTATGCATCTTGACCACATGTTCATGTCTGCATGTCAATATAGCGTTATGGCAAGAACAGCGTCTAATTTAACTTCATTATCTATCAGTATATCATAAATCATAGTTAAACAGCTCATTTATAATATGTATGTAATATAAAATCATAAATCGCATATACATATTTCATTATAGGGTCCCACAGGGTTTCAGCCTTGGACCGGTACTATATTTATTAGTTATGAATGATAGAAGTGCAGTTATTGACTGAAAACTTTAGTATGCTGATGATAATATTTATGTTTTATTTTTGCTACAATCTGGAAAGCTAGAATCTTTCAAAAACGAATTAATTTAATATTTTTTTAAAATTTTATTTACAATTCCTTATACCGTGACTACACTATCCAACAGTACAATCCATTTACGGGGTAGGATACAACAGTAACAAACAAAAAATGCAGTAAATACAAAAAAAAATACAGAGTAAGTCATTAATTACAAAGTAAGTAATTACAAACTACAATAATAATAATAATAATAATACACGGGAAACTTAATGAGAACTATTAAGAGAATTTATTGTAGCTAAGGTACAATTGAATATATCAAACCGATTACATTAAGTATTATAATTAGTAGTGATTTGAGACAGAGGAGAATTTTTTTGTACATTTGTACCCGAATTAGGTAGGTAAAATAATGAATTAGATCGTGATGAAATACGAGGTACATGAAAATTTAAGAAAATCAGCAGTACAAGACAATCATCATGCTGTGCACTAGCTTGAAATGAAATATATGTCCTGCTACGATAGTGTTTTCGTTTGAAATTAACTCATCAATTTGCGGGATATTTTATTATTTGCACATATAGTTACACTAAACATTGGTATTTTTCACTGTCACTTATTAGTGGCACTCTTCACAAAAACTCACATCAGAAATTCATATCACTATTCACTATCTAAAAATAAGTCACTTTCACTACTGTCTTCATTTACATTTATTATGACTGGTTTAATGGGAGTATCCATTATAATATCGAGATCCCACATTCTTGATTCCACCTTCATCACATAGTCTATACATTTTATCCAGTTGCCCGCATTTACTTCTTTGATTTAACTTATTTTTGACTTAAATGTTGTATTTTCTCTAGCAACTTGCCCTTTTATTTGCGCCCAAATAAACTCAATTGGGTTCAATTCGCAGTGATATAGATCCCTCTATATCTATACTCTCTATATCGAATTACCTCCATTCCTCTTGCTTTGGCCATTTCATCCACTACATACTTCTTGAAAGCTGCAAAGTGTTGACTTGCCAGTGTCAACAATTCAGCTTTAAGTAGTGAATCATCGTGTTCAATGTCTTTAATTTGCCCTTTCCGCCATGCAGTTGTGGGCAGCTGTTCTGGTCTACGAGCATGATAAGAAGCATTATCCATCACTATAACAGATCCAGGTTGTAACTTGTCCAGAATTCCTTAGAACCAATCCTCGAAAACGGTGAAATTCATGTCTTCATGGTAATCGCCTGTTTTCTTGGATTCGAAGGTTGAGAGACCGTCATTTACATAACCACATTCATTTTTTGATATATTATAATATAAATTGAGTTAACATTATTGTTTTTTATTTTATTTTATATACTTATATGTGTAAATGATAATCTACTACCAAATGTTACGCCTAGGTCACGTAGTGTGAGATCTAGTAAAAATACGTTGCTGATTGTTATAATTATATTGAATAGGTTTGACTCCAAGAGAATATGATAACATTGCACTTCTTTATGTTAAGTTGCAAATTATTATTATTATTATTATTACACCAGTGATTCATCCTATCTAATGCTAATCGTAACTCACTGCAATTGTTGAAGTCATTAATCCTGCTATACAGTTTGACATCGTCACCATATCTTACATCTTACATCTAATTTACTTACGATATCATTAATAAATATATCACAAAATAAAGGGCCAAGTGCAGAGCCCTGGAGTACATCAGATGTAGTACACCAGACGTGACTCATATACTGTTTTCAACGATGCTGAAAGGAAATCTGAACTTTTCTTATTTTTATTTTCTTTATTATTCTATTATTATTATCATTAACAACTGCATTTGATCATCCTTGAAGACAAAATATGCCTATCAATAATTATTATTATTCTGTTATCCTCCACATAATTGTGTGTCGTTTGGTCGTTCCAATGAAAGTGTTATCATCTGCAAAAACATTTAATTAATTTTTCCACTTCAAATCCCGGCAAACACGTAGCAAGTGTGTTATCATCTTGATTTATGAGTAATTTTAACAATGAACCAACCGCTTCTTATCTACTCTATTGTACTAAATATTTTACGTTGCACTTTGAGATGGTGCCGTAGATAAATTTTGGACAATTGAAAAAAAATAACTATGTGTGGAGGAGTTAATGATCGTAAACATGTGGTATTTATTGTTATTCAAATAGCGACGTCGAGACCGGCATGTATGAATAAGAAGGTTTTGTGAATGGAGTGGGATGTTTCTGATTAATTTTTTAACAGCGTGAAGCACTAAATGTTAAGTATCAAATATTCCATTGTTAATAATAATTAATTCAAGGTAAATAATCGGCATTTGAAAACTACCACTTGCTTCCTTAACCTACATCTACCTGAGGCGACGCCGATCAAGGTCGCTAACAATGTTTTAGGTCCTCAATTTTAGGCACAAATTTCAAGAAAGTATTTCTTACTTGATACAAATTTAATGGAATAAGTCAGAATATTATTTTGCACCGCTTTAACTCTAGATCCATTTTTTTGGGGGGTGGGGATCAGTCCCCTGACTCCGTACATTCCTGTTATTTGCATTAAATTGTGGGTTGTAATTCATGCCTTTCTTATGTCTTCTGTAACATCTTGTAGCCATCTGGATCTAGACAAACTAGACATTATTTTTCCTTTTCCGAACGGCGCCCATTTAATTACTGTATTTATTATACAGCCCCCTCTTCTGCTCTCTATGTATGCCCCAACCGTTTAGCCCATTCATTCTAGTAGAAATAGGTGAGAAAAAAACATAAACTGGTGGTTTTTCCATTTTCCTGCGAAACGGTTGCCCCATATATATCTTATAAAATTTTATACAAGTCGTGTCATTTCCATTACCGATAAGGATATCAGTAATGGAATCGGTAATAAGCTATCAAACCAGGGGTTTACTCCAACTAGACACAAACTCCACTTTATACCGAATCCACTTTTACAAATGGAACACTGCGTTATCTCTCGCGACATGCGTTTGTTTCCGCATCAACCAAGAGTTAGAACTAACTCTTGGGGCTTTTTTTAAAGCAAATTCTCCAATAGGACCAATCCACTGAAGCTGTTTAGTCCATTTACCTTATACCTACTAAAAAAGGACGTTTAGGAAAAACATAATCTTTTTTATTACGTTTAAGGAACAAAAGAGATGCAAGGACGCAAGTGGGCGCTTCACTCCCAAAAACCACCCCTATCCACTAATCCACTTTTAGAAATGAAGCGTTAGGGCTGTGCGGCCACTTCCGCCAGTGGAACTTTTGTTTCTAAAACGTCACATCCTGACTCGTATAATACCTAAGCAGAAGACCAAAATATCTTTCGTATTCGTCCTTTTTTGGTATCAGATAAATGGACTAAACAGCTTCAGTAGATTAGTCCTATTTGAGACACAACTTTAAAAAAGCGTCAATAGTTAGTTCTATCTCATGGGTCATGCATGAATGAACTTATGTCTGAAAAAATAACGCATGGCTCCATTTGATTTTGATATAAAGCGGAGCGCGCGGCTCACTGGACTCAACCCCCTGGTTTGATCGCTCATTGTACGAAATCCATTGCGCCTATCGTAATGGAAATAACACTACTTGTATAAAATTGTGTAAGGAATATATATATATATATATATATATATATATATATATATATATATATATATATATATATATATATATATATATATATATATATATAATGAGAATTAAATTTTCCATGAGACAACTGTTTTGCAATAAAATGGCAAAAACCACCGCGAGGTATATTGGACTGGGCATTCAGGAGTGAAGCGGACACTTGCGCCATTGGAACTCTTGTTTCTTTAGCATCAGTTCCTGGCGCGTATAATCCCTAAGTGGTAAAGGTTTATGTTTTTTTCTCCTATGCGTCCTTTTTTAGTCTAAAATAAATGTACTAATTTGGCTCTTCGGTCTTTTACTAATTGTTTTACATCTTATACTTAATTGTTTTATATATTTTCCTCCTAGTTCTTGTAACATTTCTTGGTTTTTCTGCTTCTAAATGCTCCCTTTGAGACTCTTTAACTGGTTACAATGTTGCTCTTATTATTTTTCTCTGTGCTATTCTCAGATCTTCTTCCTTTTTAGTAATTGTCTTCATGTATTTATTAGCGTGAAATGCGCCATTATTTTCTCCTTTACCTCTATATCTATTTTCTTCTTCTCACTCGCTTGCTATTGTTATAGACATTCAAATCCTAGTATTTGAATGCCTTGGCATTCTTTTTTGTGAACAAATGTCTGTACCTAAATCCACTCAGAAAGAAGTTATATACAAACATGTAAAGAAAAACAAAAATTTTTTTTTTAGTTTTTATGACTCATTTTAATGAAAAAAAATTTTTTTTTTGCTTTATAATATGCCATTTCGATGGAAAATTTGATTCTCTACAAAGAAATACTAAAAATTGTATTATGAGTATATACTAAAAATGCATAGTTTTTGAGTTACAGATAAAAGACTAATTAAAAGTGGAAAAATTTTCTCCATTCTAAAAAATTCAATAACAAATTTAATAGCACTTCGTGATTTATCATTTTTAAGGTCATTTCAAAATATGTAATAATAAATAATAAAATGCTATTTTTTTTCGAGAATCAGTAGAATAATAAAAAAGGTACCTACGTATTTTTTTATTTATTATTCAATAAAAACAATACGTCTTACCTTTAGATGTAAGCAAGTTTCATCAGGAGCTTATGCAATAAACTTGTTGATTTTCAGCCGTGAAAAAATATTGGCTTTCTTGGCATTTGATTTTATATCCAGCAGATTTCGTTTTTAAAAAAAAACTACTAATTTTTGGAGGTACAAGTCGTTTTTGGTCTTTAATTTGGAGTATGGTTCGCAACATACGAGTGCACATACTTTCTGCACAATGTCGAACGCAAATCGACGCAGCTTTTCGAAAATTAAAATTGGACAACTGCTCTACATATTTATTTTATTTACGATAAATTTACAGAAACGATAGTATTTAACTAAACCAGGCTTGCTTCTTCCATAATATCTTGAAGTATTTCACATTTCACATTCGGAATGCATTATATTATTATTTTTTGTAAATTTGTTTATTTTATAGATAAGAAGCATACATTTTGACATTTGGATTTTTAATTGCCATGCATAAGAAAATATAATAGCAGCAAGAGTGTCGTTTACTCTTTTATATTTTGATCACACTATCCGCAGGAGGAAATGATGAGCTTTGCTCTCTTGTACTAGAAATAGATTTTTCTAACGAACTAAGAGTTGCATCTTGACATGTTGGAAATTCCGGACCTTATGATCCAGTTGCATTATATCCATTGTTTTCGGGCACTTACGTTTTTTCTTTATGTCATGAAGCAACATAATACACCTTATTATTTATTCCATTGTGAAGTTCCTTGACCTTGACTTTCATTTGTTGTAGTTTGAGTTTGTAGACCTATAAACTTTAGGAACGGAATATTGTGCAAGGGACACACGGCTGCGGTAGTCGACTATTTGTTGGAGCTGGAACAACATCTTATCTTTATGACATTTGAATGATATCGTTATTATATCCCACATGGCAGAATGAATCCCACATAGCCCATTTGATGATTGTACAATCAATATAATATCCCAGGAAATGTAGATAAGGCATCATAAGTCATAAGGCGAGGTAATTAGAGTCGATGTTGATGAAAGAGTAGCGATTTTAATGCCACTGGCTGTGTTGGAAGCAGTGTAGTGTTGTATACATATTTATACGAGAGTATGTTCAGAGTTCAGACAATGAATTATTCTTCGGAATAGAATATAATTAAGCGATAGGGCACTTAGCGGAGAAATTAAAAAATAACTAAGCCTGTCAGCTTGACTTAGTGTATTTTATGACTTATGTATTTAGTTATTGCAAATAACCTCAACTTTTTATGAGTGATAACAATATTCATAGACATTTTTGTCTGAAAAATGTCCGAAGTTGCGGGCTCACGTGATTATTGTAAAAATGCCCTATAAAGGATTCGATAATTTTTAGGTTAGAAATATTTTTTTCTAATTAAGTTAACACAGCAACCAAAAAGCTGTACAGCAACATAAACCATAATTACTGAACATGTTCGAATTGTTGTATCCCTCCTATTATTGCTGTACATATTCGATTCTGGAAATATTCAATAGTTTACACAGTTTTATAAACAAGGATTTTCAAAGTTCCCAAGAAAGAAGAAATTTAAGGGCGTCAGATCAGGGGACCCAGCCTGCATCCCTAGTATTTTTTTGCTCCAAAAGTACGTAGAATTGTTACACGGTAGGTACTTATGAGGAATTCTTGGAGAACTTGACCTTGAACCAACGTGCGACATATTGCGACCAATTGGATGGTGCTCCTCTTCATTACTCCCAGGCGGTAACAACATGATTAAATATCCTTATTTAATTAGTTACGACTCTCAATCCCATCATATTGACCGGCTCGATCACCAGATATAACACCGGTAATTTTATTTCTGTGGTTCGTTAGAAAGCCATAGTTTACAATTTGTTGTGTAGTTTTGTACACAAGTACAAAATATTGAAGATTTACTAGAACGCAATGGCAGATCACTACAGCAAGAGCTCGGTTCGTACTGAGCAAATCCTCGAAGCTTTTTGGTCCGTCGAGAAAATAGTACTAATATTTGAATATTTTCTGGCATGATTTTTTATTTATTGTTTAGACGTTTTATTACTGTGTAACGTTATCGTATTAAAATGTGTAAAATAGTTTCATTTCACAAAATTATTCATTTGTTCTGTATTTTTTTTTCAGAAATTATCAATTTTAGCCGCATATTACCTTATGCGTTTTTATTTATGACTTAAGGATAAATAATAATATCTAAAAAAAATATTTATTTTAAATTAATGATGTTAAAGATGTTTTTGACACTTTTAATTTCTTTTTCCAATTTTTTTACTGGTTGTTAAATTATTAAAACAGTAGAATATATAGATAAATGAAAAACAAGCACTAATAGCAACTGTAAATGAATAGCAAATACCAATTAAATATAAATAAATCAAATAGCATGCGTCAGACAGAGAAACTGCTAACGCACACAAGCGCAAGCATAACAGAGATAGAGCGAATGGCATCGTCAACGACGAACCACGTTCACGTGGCAACGGTGTAAAACCGCTATAATAAAATAAATAATAAGCGAGAAAGACAATTAATGGCACTGATAACTATATAATAATATACTATAATAGATTATCAATTGAAAAATGCTAAAATAAGCATAATTTGAATTATATATTAAAACATTTGTGTCGAAATTAAAAGTTCTTTGGTTGGAGGCTTTAATCTCGAAGAAAGTTAGTATCAATTGAACATATTTCATGCCATTAAGTATTTTTTAACATGCATAGAGCGGGCATAAAGAGTAAATATTAGCTCTAGATTAAATAATTTTAAAGTGTACTTACTTACTTTGTATAACTTAATATAACGTAATGAAAATAGGAAAAGTGTAATTAGTTGGAGAATTTGATTGGTTGGCAAATGGTTACATCAATAGAAAACACATGCAACTAAGTAAATATAATTGTTTCCCAAAAAAGGATTTCCATAGGAACGGATAACAACGCAGATCAGATAAGCTTGAGGCATCACATAGATAGCCACGCGTATATTTTCTCTCCAAAAATTTCCAGTTAAATTAGTAATTAAAGTAAAAAAATTATTAACAAATTGCATCAATCCATAGTGGTATTATTTAATGATTTCAGTATAATTTGAACTTGTAATGTGTTATTGTGTATAATATTAATATTAAAAATAGTAATTTAATCTATAACTTGTGTATTCTATAACATCGAGGATAATGTTCAGGCCGTTTAGGCAGATAATGTTTTCCTAAATAGATACTTCTTATTAAACGTCGTTTTAAATAGTCTTCTAAATCAGTGAACTAAAATAAAGTGTGAGAAACATAATAGCATAATAGCATCATAATAGCAGGGTCCCGTAAAGCCAAGCCGAAATTCCAATCCAGCTTCCAGAGAGTGCCGCTAGTGGTCTACAATTTCCTATGCTGTAGTGCGTAAATTTTTCGAGTGTTGGATTGACATAATATAAAGGTAATAATATACCAATATTAATACGTCGCTTTTTATTAAATTTCCAAATTATTTCTGTATAAGGAATATTGTATGTCGAGGGATTTTATATCTGATGTATTTTAATTTTAAGCTATAGTAGGATAGCGCAGGCTAGATTAATACTTCTAAAAGTTGATACACCATAATATTTCTATTTAATAAATTTATGTCCAATTCCATGAGAACTATTCTTTTTCTTCTTGATGCTAAATTCATTTAAAATCTATATGCCATATATCACATTTTAAGATTAATCACTTTAATAATAATTGATTTTCGACTTACTATTAAGATATTTTAAATTTTAATTTAAAATATTTAAACGATTCAGCTTTTGAACCTCCTCTGAGGTGTGTGATTTTATGCTCTAATATTTTTTTATAGAAGTCAAAATATAATAGTGATAAGAAAGGCACAGTGTTTCATGTTTCTACCCATATCTATAACTATATAAAACCCAGATATTTCAAAATTATTGTTCGTGAGATCACATTTAAAGGAGAGATAGGAGAGTAAGCACTGTAATAAAAATACAGCACAGTTAAGTATCTACTAACAATATCAAATTATATCACTTAAAATAAAATTAAAATAAAGATCACTTTACTTTACATTTCAAAATAATTATTTTTAGAACTGCCTACATTTCATATCCAAATATAATAATAATAATAATAATAATAATAATAATAAGCCCACGTGGTAATATAAAATAAATGAAATATATAAGATTATATAACCCAACCTTATTAAATTGACTAGCCCAATGTGCAGCAGAGATATACAAATAATTAAATAATAATTAATTAAATAATATAATATAAAATTATACAACCTTCTCAATATATATTATAATAGCGCGTCTAAAACCTTAAATGTATTACTTCTTTAGTTCAAGGTTATAATTTTTAACAAATAAAGCATTTCTTGTATATCATAATCAGTGCAAAGGTACGTTTTGCACGCATAAAAATACACCTAATTATTTTGAATCTGCTAAAATATTCCATGAAAATATTTACCTACTTAAAAAATTCAAATTAGGCTGGATTAATAAAACGTGTTTAAAATGCCAGCGTCTTTATGACACTCCATAATACCTATGTACTTTTTAATGTGGGACGCCTACACATAAAAAACCTCTCGTGACACATTTAACAACCATCTTAAGAACAAACAGTCAATGACCGGAACCTGTAACAATGGCATATTATAATCCAAACGGGTCGCTTCCGAAAAATAGCTAGTCATAGGCGGAGGTGGAGTATTTTGTAACACTTTTTGATATTTATTTTTTATATTGTTGGCATATAATAGCAAAGGCATTTACGGTTAGGTATTGTTGCAGGAAGGTATGCTGGAGAACAGTTTCATTGGTAAATGTTGAAAGTAGCACACGTTCCTATATACTACGCGCGCCGATATTCCATACAGATGCAAAATTCACATAATGAGTACCTATTTCATGTCTGATGGTGCTATTATTATTGGTACTAGATTATTAACTGATCGTGAGGGGGAGACCCAATTTTATACCAACATTTATTTTGATTGTTTAGTCATCCAGAAGTCTATATTTAATTTTACCGGGCTTTGGGATAATTTCCCATATTATCAGACAAGAAAGCGGAAAGAAAGAAACTTTAGGAACACTAGGGATAATTTATGCTATATTAGCCATTGGATTATTAGGATTTATTGTATGAGGTCATCATATCAACGGTGTCAAGCCTAAACAGCATAAGCGCCACTTATTAAACTTTACAGGAGACACAAAAAACTAATTCATTTTGTTGAATACTAATTGTTATGTGCTACTTAAAATCTCAAGCAATTTATATTTTTGTACAAATTTTAATGCCGGTTAATATAGTGTATTTCCTGTTTTCCTTTTCCTTACATTAAAAAGTATACAGTATCCTGGGATTTACATAATTATATGCAGTAAGAGTAACCAATAAATCAATGTCCTTACCTATTTATCGTCACTGATTTAAATGTGTTTGATATATCAAGAACTATATTAATTAGTATAATATCAGCATCTTCAGAAGCCTGTTTAACTAAAATTCCTTCATTTTTAAAGCGGTTGCACAACATTGAAAACAGCCTGCTTTTATTACATTTTCCAGAAATATAGCTTGTGTTGTAGTTTTTCTCATTGTTTCATCAAAAGCTACTTCGGCTGTGGAACAATATGCCAGTCAACGAAACCGTTCAGCACCTTTGCTCGAGTTTTCGTTGTCCTTGTCCGGATATCCATCAAATATTATGATGACGTTTATTTTGTAATCATTCTTAACGTATTCAGCAAATTTATCCAAAATGGCTGAATACAAATATTGTTGATGCCGCACAACTCCGAATAAGAAACCCTCCATCAATTATTACTGTGTCTTCGAGATTAATGTTTTCTTTAATTTGTGTAAACACTTCATATAGGGGCCCTATATGATAGCGCTATGAGGTTAATTATGTATTAGGCCTTTTTTATTAAATTAAATTCGCATAAAATCAAAAATAAATATTTCGCTCCAAGAAAACTACATCTTATTTGAGACATAAAATGTACATTTTTATCAAATTTCATTAAAATCAAATAATTTCTGCGGGAATTAAAAATAAAAAATAAAAATTGGTTTTTGGCGTTTTTCTCAATAGTTGAGGTTATGTTGAAAAATCGATGAAACAAAAGTTGTAGATCTTTCAATTATATCCAACTTTTGTATTTAGCTTTTTTCGATACGAAGACTAGTTTTGCCGGAAATCGTAAACAAAGCACGTTTCATCCCTAAACGTACCCCTTTTTTCACATCACCCTACTTCTGGTTATTTTGTGGCGTTCAGTTGATTTTGTCCCATTTATATATACTATTGACCATTAATCTTAAATTTTCGAAATTTTCGCAGTGTATGGATTACACTGCTAAGAATTTTGTTGATTTTTGGCCTCTGTAAACCCGTTCGGCACTGGACATTTGTTTAGTATTCTTATTCGGTTTCAGATCACTGCGAATAACAAATGTATATACTTTCTCTCCATAGTCGCTTATTACATGTTACAGCAACATGTAGCGTAAATAAATTCCGTTCCGTTTTATAGCTAATGTTTGAATTCCTATTTCAAATACACTGCTGGCCAATAGGTTGGAATAATTCAAATTTTTAGGGTAAGTTTCGATACATATATCTTCTGAACGATATGGAATATCAAAATACGGATTTCAGGACGTTTTTGGAAATTTCATCGACAAAAACTGGTCTGAATATCAATTTTCCATTATGCTCAAAAAAGGAATATACGGGGGTGTAAACTAAACCCCTAAAAAAATCAAAATTTCATTCTTACCGAGAATTTAGGAAAACCAAAATCGAGTTAAATTTTTTATACTGGGGTAATCTATGGACCAATTCGAAAAAACAAATTTGGCCGATTTTTGATATCTCGCTTATTTTTGAATATACGGCGTTTTTATTGAAATTAGGACAATTTTTTGGAAATGTATCTCTTACTTTTTAAAAACAAAGTAAGTAATGGATTTTTTTCTTATTTTCAAGTAAGCTTACATGCCTCTAGCTGCCTCAGTAGCTAGAATTGACATTTCTTATACAGGGTGCCTGCGAAAACATTTAATAAGCATGTGTCACGAAAAATCTGTATATTTAAATAAACTGTGTGCAGAACCCTGTATGATTAAAATGAACGATAATTTTAAAATTTTAAAACTATGAAGGGAAACCTTAGAAAAATATCTCGAAACGGTTTTTTATTTTTCTTGATCGGATGAGTATTATCATAATTTACAGTTTCGTTGTAATTACACGGTAAATCCCTATATAAAACATTTAAAAAACTTGCGGTAGTAACGATTAGCTGGTGATTATGATAATACTCATCCGATCAAGAAAAATAAAAAACCGTTTCGAGATATTTTTCTAAGGTTTCCCTTCACAGTTTTAAAATTTTAAAATTATCGTTCATTTTAATCATACAGGGTTCTGCACACAGTTTATTTAAATATACAGATTTTTCGTGACACATGCTTATTAAATGTTTTCGCAGGCACCCTGTATAAGAAATGTCAATTCTAGCTACTGAGGCAGCTAGAGGCATGTAAGCTTACTTGAAAATAAGAAAAAAATCCATTACTTACTTTGTTTTTAAAAAGTAAGAGATACATTTCCAAAAAATTGTCCTAATTTCAATAAAAACGCCGTATATTCAAAAATAAGCGAGATATCAAAAATCGGCCAAATTTGTTTTTTCGAATTGGTCCATAGATTACCCCGGTATAAAAAATTTAACTCGATTTTGGTTTTCCTAAATTCTCGGTAAGAATGAAATTTTGATTTTTTTAGGGGTTTAGTTTACACCCCCGTATATTCCTTTTTTGAGCATAATGGAAAATTGATATTCAGACCAGTTTTTGTCGATGAAATTTCCAAAAACGTCCTGAAATCCGTATTTTGATATTCCATATCGTTCAGAAGATATATGTATCGAAACTTACCCTAAAAATTTGAATTATTCCAACCTATTGGCCAGCAGTGTATTTGAAATAAAACCGCGCAAACTTGTAGAAATTTACCGCGACGCACCATCTACCGTTATTCCTACCTTTCCGTCCCGCTAAATGTCGCGTGCTCCCAGCAAGTACATTTATACGCGAGATCCGCAAAAATCATTCTCTTTCTGCCGACCTGCTTGCTTGAGCCTGTTGACCGTGGCTTACGTTCGCGAAGATATATCTTCGGTGTTTTAGTGCAGTGATGCTTAATCACCAGGTATAATCTGAAATATTTTATTATTATTAATATAGATGAGTGCTCTACAGCTGGGCCAAGTAATTAAAGGATTTCCGAAGGGGAATTAAGTCGTAATTCGACCATTTTTTGCTTAGTGCAAACCTTAAAATAGGTGTTATACCATATTAAATTTTACGGTTTAAACACTTGCAAGTACTTGGAGTGAGCTGTGGGCTATATTTTTTCTATTTTGGTATATTATTACCACTTTATTTTTTTATTGAATTAAATTTATATTTAATTTAAATTTGAATCGTACGTTAGGTATCGTTCGATTTTAGACTACCTACCTTGTAATTTTGAATCAAAGCTACTGTTTTACCGAATGGTAGCATACTTTCAGTTTATTTAGAAGATATTACTTCGACGGCTTAGGCCATAGGTATTTGTTTATATTTTGCATCGGCGAAAAGCAGCATTTATTTCAATTTTTTATTTAGTCGTATAGTGAAAATTTGCATACCACATTCCTGTCTTGATAATATTATTTTTTTACTTTGATAAAGTCTAATCTCAATTTTTGGGAATTTAATCAAAATTTACTTCCAATATTTAACATTACAATATTTTTTTTATATAATTAAAACTCATATTTTTGAACTATTAATCTAGTTATTTTATTTAAATTCATTTTAGTATAAATTTCACTCTTGATATCCGGTTCAAGCGGGAATTTATACATATTTTTTTCTTCCAAATTTGTGAAACCTGATACTGGTAAATTTTTCTTCCACACCTTGATGACCCAGAATCAATTCCTTTGGTGAGCAGACCAGGCCATTATTACCTATTCCTGAACGTCAGACTTGAAGGCATCTCCTCCTGCAGCCGGCACATTCATTCCACCCATTGCGGTATACATCGCCCTTAGAGGCTACGTCTCAGCTAAGCTGGACCACCAAGCCGAAGCTTCAGCCTAGGATCCTAGGAAACCCAGCATATTCTCCAGAAAAGAGAAAAGGTATTTTTGTATAATTAATTGCCCCTAGGAATTACCAGGTCTTAAGGAAACCCAATTGTTAATTTTAGTTTTAATTTAAGAATAACTGTGAACCATCAACTGGTCATAAATATTTTTGTAATATATTGTTTTTAAAAAAAATCTTTATCTTTTATTTCTCTGGGATAAGTCTGAGTCACAAGAGGGGTCACAGCTGATAATTATTGGCTGATCATTTCTGCGGTCTTCTATACTATTTAAGTACTCTTGACCTGGCGTCCAAGTATTTTTATACAAAATTTTAGGTAGGAGTAGATCAAGCCGGTCATTGTCAAGCTGTGATTTTTCTGGTGATAAGGTAAAACCGGGTAACATTGACACATCTTTACAAAACATTTTTTTTCACTTATGATTGATAGTGAAAATTTACAAAACCGGCCGTAATTAAAGCCATATACATGTAATGAATACATATTATGTGACATATTTGAGTTTCAAATCCGGCTTCAAATATTACACATTTTTTTTAAAAACACTGCAATGTGTCAATGTTACCCTCGTATCTTCAAACATTGACACACCCCATAAACTTCAATATAAGTCAATGTTTGCTAGGCAGAGTGTATCATTGGCATAAAATATAATATTTAAACGCAATTTTCCACTAAAAAAATTATTTAAACCAAATACAGTGATTCTTGGATGGTTATAGATTACGAACTTACGAACAAGCATTAACTAAAAAATAATTAGGGCTTTGCCAGAATCTGAATTGAAATTAGTGTGGAATAAATGCATTCCACGACGAATTGTTGGCTCTGGAAGAACCTTCACTATATCTTCAAACGAAACAGTGGCTTCATCTGCAACATTTGGATAAACAAAACACTTCTCCTTTCTTCTTAAAAATGTTACTGTTGCTTCCCGAGTTTCTGTAGAAATTTCTGTTATTTTTCCAATATAGTGATACATTTCATCATATTTAGACACACGATGTTTGCCAACTGTAAATTTTACAAGAACCCAAGCATCTACTGCAATTTGCCGAGGCTCTACTTGCACAGGCTCTACCTCTTTATTATGAGAATGTTCTTCTTCTGTCTCAGAACCATCTAAATCTGAATCGTCGTCCAACTGTAAACTTGCATCAGTATCAGAACTGTTATCAACTATTTTTTTCTGCTTCTTTGGCATATTTTTCTTGGATTTCTTTGAAATCCTTGCCTCATTTTCTAACAGCATTAGTTCCCGAACTTCGGCACTCGTAAGACTTTCAGCAAATTTACGGCGAACTCTGTTTCGCTTTTGGACTTGCGGTGTTCCTTCTTGTCTTTTCAATGCCGACAAAATTGAGAGCTCCAACTGTTTTTTCGGTGTCAGGTCAACTTGCTTTGAAGGTGAAGTACATGAACTACATGGTGTGACTTGTAATCCAGAAGTGAGTGGAGAATCCCTTGTGGAATTGGCATGAGACTTATTTGGAGTAATGGGTTCGCCTTGGTCTATATTTTCTATTGATGAAAGCACAAATGATGTTTTACATTTTTTAAATATTTTGTCTTCGTTTAAAGGGTAAATACCCGAGCCCTCAGATCCCCCAATTGCATTCGTTCTAGAAAAACATCCACTTTCTTGAAGTTTTTTCAGTAACGAAGGGAATGTGATTTTGTCTACATTCGTACACCCAGTATCACGATAATAATCTTTTAAAACATTACGCCATGCACTTTTTACGTTCTTAAACGCCCCAACATCCATGGGTTGCAGTGCATGAGATGTGTGTGCGGGCAAATAAAAAAGTTCAATATTATTTGCACAAGCCATATCAATTAATGGGATCGTAAGGTGCGAGTTATGGCCGTCAAATATTAAAAGCTTAGGCCCATCCAACTTTGCAGTGTATTTTATAAAAACATTTTTAAACCAATTAGCGAATTGGGATGCTTCCATCCATCCGGACGGTGAACAGTTATATACAGCATCCTCAGGGCCATTTGGAATAGTTAGAATAGAGGTGTAAACCTTTATAATTGACATATAAAGATAGGTATTCCCCTATTGCATTACAGCAAACTAGTACCGTGTATGTTGATTTTGTAACATTGCCTACAATTTTGTGTGGATTTCTTGATCCTTTGCGGCATAAATTTTTTTGAACTCCTACATCTGTCTGGAAACCTGACTCGTCACAATTAAATATGTTTTGAGGTTTACTTTGTAAATTATTACGTTCAATTGCGTCTTTTAGCTTTTTGTGGAAGTCAGACAACACTTCAACGGAACACGCTTCCGCTCTGTTTTTAGGTAAATTTTGGGCAATTCTACGGCTTAGTTGATTTTTCCAGCGTTTTTCAAACCCTGCAATCCAATCCTTTCCCGGCAAGCTGCATTTAAATCGATTTTCTCTATCAATTCTTCGAAGATAATCTTGAACGCATATTTGTAATTGAAATCTATCGAATCCAAATCCCCAATCCGCTAATTTAGTAAGGGCATGTACTATAAGTTGTTCTTCATCCCTAGTGAGTACAGTGGGCCTTCCTACAGCATTACATTTATATTTTTTTATGTGGTTTAGTAATGTTGTACGATTAATAGCGAACATTTCAGAAGCTCGTTTTATGCTAACACCATCACTCCTTACACAATTTATAGCAGCCTTCATTCTATCATCAGAGTATGTTTTATAAGCTCTCTTTGAATGCGACATAGCTATTAACTGAAAAAAAAAGAAAATGCAAGGCTAAATTGATAAAATATATCGATCGAATCATGCGGTTAAGATTGACACCCTATCAATCTGAACCGTGAGGCTAAGATTGACACCCTGTCAATCATAACCTCAAAATGAAATTTCAATTTTTCTTTTATCTACAACAAAATCTGATAACAAACACTTAACAGATTTATGAATATTGATGTAAAACAACTTACCTTGCATATACAATTAATATACACTTGTTAAGATATACAAAATATACAATGTCTTGTTGGCAGATGAGTGCAGAAACACACCAAGCTACTCTAACACCAACTTGCGGCTATTCCCGATAGATGGCAGGACCGTAGACATATTTTTAAAAACATGAGCATTACATTTTTCTTCAACAAGCAAATACTAGGCGCGAGTTTTGAAAATGTGTCAATGTTTACCTCACTGTCAATGTTACCCGGCTTTACCTTATATCTAAAGGTATCTAAGTGCAAGCCTCTAGCAAGTCCACTTATCCACGACCTCCGTATTTAACTGAGCAGCCCATAGGCAACAACAAAAAATTCATTACGTCACATCTCCTGGATGAGAGGCCCT
This sequence comes from Tetropium fuscum, assembly GCA_964058915.1. Taxonomy (NCBI): domain Eukaryota; kingdom Metazoa; phylum Arthropoda; class Insecta; order Coleoptera; family Cerambycidae; genus Tetropium; species Tetropium fuscum. The sequence goes on from CAXKVY010002405.1 coordinate 38,106, forward strand.
TTAATTAAGGTAATGTAATTAAAGAGGACAGGTGTTACAAACATCTGGTGTGAAAACGCCCTTATGCACCGCACATACTATACATCCACTCTATTCAAACATTTTTGTTTTAATATCATACGCTCTAGTCAATTAATTGATTTGATTATACCAGGAGTCCACAATAATAGAGACCAAATCTGACTTCATCTTCCATAGTTGAAACGAAGCCGCCTTTGTTCTTGGCCATTGAAATGTTGCTTACGTCGTGCGTAGAGGTAAAGAGCAATGGTACCGCTCTTATGAGGTTACATCTAGAGCCAAGAATATTGACGCGTACCTACGTCATGCGTCAGTGTATTATTGTGGATTTGTAGTACAGTTAGTATAATTTTGGTAATAAATGGTACTGCATAATTTGATTGTTGCTTGATGTTCACTTTTATTCAATAATGCACATAAATGTGATTTTTATGACAATATGTTTTTGCAGATTATCTCTTTAACTGTTTCCAGCAATTAGTTGAAAACAAGTCATAAATAAACATTTTAACTTTATTAATTAGTATACTATTAGTACTGTTGAATTTTATTGCTTTTCTGCGATTTCCTATACGCGTATATTTTATTATCAGATACATAAAATCTATTGTTCTCCAATTTTATCGTTTAGTTATACCCCAGTAAACAAACGAGTCAGAACTTGCACTAAGCAGGCGGCAGATCCGTTAAGTTGGCCCCGAAAAATGAGGAGGTGGGAGGTGAAGTGAAGTAGCCACTTTCAACATCGTTAGACCAAGTGAGACCACCGATTAGCTTCGTTTGCCAATCCTTTGTTTTCGAGTTATTAACAAAATACATTTTTGGGCTAACTTTACGCAGCCCCGAAATTTCAAAATCTAATTATCCATAGCGTAATCGTTAGACCATGTAAGACCACCAATTAGTTTCGTTTGACGACCCCCCAGAAAAAAATATTATAGCAAAAAAAAACAAATTTCGGGAAAAAAATTCGTCAAGGGTGAGTTTTAAGCGATTTTTGCGAAATTTGTAAGTAGGGATATGTAAGATTTACTTGTGAATAATTTTTAAAAAACTACACTACACAATAGTTGTTAGTTATTTGGATAGTTTTTGTTAGGCGCTACTCAGCGCGACATACAACTAATTATAATATATAAAATGATTAACGAAAATAATGTCAATAAATTGAAAATTTCTCTCTTTGCAGTATTGGCTGAATTCGAAATAATGGGAGGTGCCCTAAATTGCCTGTAAAAATAGGCTTTCAAAGTACAGGACTTTCTTTTCGCACCTTTGTATGTAACACCTTTAATTTAGTTTACCTGAATTAATGGCCTCTCATCCAGGAGTTATATACTTATGATTTTTTATTGTGCCTATCGACTGCTCAGATTTTTCCAGAGGTCGTGGATAAATGATTAGTGTTAATTAGAGGCTCTCATAGTACTTACTTACTCATAGTACTAGTACAACGTCAATGACGAATGCCAAAATGAGTGACCCTCATCTGTTTTCCTAATGTACGTTTCGCAATCGGTGCCAACCACAACCCATATTACTTAGTCAGCACATACTAAATTTATTTTAACACAACCATTACTTGAATATATCATGTATTAAAATTTTCAAAACCGAATCATGTCACCATCAATATCGGACTCTAATAGTCGATTTTGAGGGCGATCACACGGGCAACAATAAAAAAGTCTTTGTTATTACGCGAGAAACATTTTTGACATCTCCTTTTGGAAATAAGTTTCGCAAGTTTTGGCTGAGGTTTTCTCCTACCGACTATTTCAATTGGGCATAATAAATGTTTTAATAATAAATCAGTAATTTTTCTCGAACAACTGACATTTGAGAAAATCGCGATTTTTTTTCAGTTTTTCTTACAAAGAGAAATTTATCCGATAAAAAAGCTCTTGTGGTTTTATTGTTGACTATTTATCTCGTCTTTCCACCAATCACAAACTCACAATTTTGAATTACAAATGGTTTCTAGATGGAAAAACTGTATGACAGCACCTGTCAGCAGTTTCTTCGAGTTTACCCGCGGCAAAAATTGCAGCTGTTGTCACCAAAAATTACAATGCCTTTGATAACAAGTGATTATGGTCTCCTAGGACACCAGAAAACGACGCTAAACAATTTTTCTGATTTTATTGTCAATAAATTTTGTATATTGTTTATAAACAGTGCTAGTCAGCTTATGTAGTGAAAATGAGTCGCTTTGGAAGTGATTCAATAACTAATATTGATCTAGCGATTGAGAGAAGTGTACCTTACAATACCGTTAAAACCCATACGTCAATATGGAAACAGTTTACGGAATTCTGCAAGGCAAAGAAATACGAAATCAACTAGTTATGAAGACAATGTGGAACACCGCTGCAAAAAAAATGCAACGTATGTTGCATTTTTGAGCAAAGAGATGTATTTTATGAAGTGGAAAATAATTTTTGATCCATTTAATGATATTATCTTTAAGTCTAGTAGGGAAGCTCGTAATGCGAAACGAAGGAATTTGCAGTTGTGCGCTAATAAAAGGAAATTGAGCTCTGCTTCATTAAAATTGGAAGAATACGCAATGGTTTTATTATGGGGCGAAGACACTCAATTGCAAGAGTTCATTATTTTAAAGAGGAAGTGGATAATTCTGGAATTAAAACAGATAGATAACATAATTACATATTTTTTTAAATAACTGATTTTCAAAAAATCCTACTTATTAGTAGTAGAGTAGAATATAATCCCCTCTTCAATAAACCGGACCTGGGTAGAGAAAAAAAATGAACGATAGTAAATGTCTGGTCCCCATCACGAAGAACCCTACCTTTTGCCCAGTCCGTCTTTTTATAATTCTAATGGTTAAACGTTCATCTAGAATAACAACTGATAGATTATTCTTAACAGTAAACCCATCATGGAACAAAGATCAATCAAGTGGATGGTACAAAAACACTCCAGTGGGAAAAAACGAACTTTCGAAATGGACTAAAGAAGCAGCAGAGAAGGCAGGATTAAATACAAAAGAAATAAAAATAAACCACTATATGCGGTCGACAACACTCAGTAACCTGGCTAAAGGAGGAGTGGGGGATCAACAATTAATTAAAATTACTGGCGACAGTTCAGCCAACTCATTTATGCCTTATATGCAAATGGATAATGAGCATTATTCCAACATCATAAACACCCTTAGAAGTGACGCCTCAGAACCTCCAGCTAAATAACAGAACACAGAAGATTCTGCAGCCACTCCTCGAGCTTCTCACTGTACAGCTGGACCCATCAACAATATTAATGATTTACCTACACCCAACGTTATCAATGAGTTAACAAAGATTTCAAACAATACCCCCTACTGTCCCAGTGAGCAAAATAAGGTCTTATTTAAGGAATTATTACGTAATTGTATTAGATCTATCTGCCTAACTGCACGCAAATGTGTGGAACTGTAACTTCTATGTGTCTATTACCTGTGGGAAGTGAAGCACCGTGGCACAAAACATTTAGGGACAAATTTGGGAATAGTTACGAAACTTGTGCCTTTACCTGTCAATTCTTTAATGACACCATTACGGAATTGCGGTCGACACCATTGCGGAATTACGTCTGTCTTAAATTCGTGTTTATAACTGCCACAAATCCCGCTAAATCATTATTATAAAAAGATGATGTGAACTGCTACACACAAATTAGAAATTATTTTACCTTTTTTATATTTAATGTGTTCTCGATGTATTTCTTGGGAAATTTATTAACACAACTCTGCGGCGTCGTGTCATCCGCTAAACGGGCAAACTAAAAACATTTATTACGTTTTGTAATATAAAATAAGATTTCAACCAAACGAGAGTCAATTTTCTCTTGCGGAGATATATTTTTCGTGTAATTTTTCAATGTACTAGCAACAGTAAAAGGGGCCTTCATAGAAAAAAGGTATAATACACATATTTTTCAAAAAATTATGATAATAATAATTTAATAATAATAATATTTTCGAATTTTGACCAATAAATTATTTAATAAGTAACTTTTACAATTGTTCATTCAAGATTAATCAAATGGGTGCTTTATTTTTACACAAATAGTCGTTTTTATGTGTGTTTACAAAAGTCAAAAAAGAAACAATAATAGAAAACATGGCAGCTACATAAAAATTCCCTATTTTTGTCAGAAAACGCAACTTGGGTAATGTGTTACACACTTCCTCCTAGGTGTCACACAATTCCTAATTTTCGTTATTGTTAACACAAATAGGGAATCATGTAACAAAATTTCGTATTTGTGTGTCGCGAAGTTAAACGCTTTCGAAACCGTACCTATTTTGTGACAGGTCTTGACACGTTTTAAGTATATGTGTAGAAATTGCGTATAGACAAGTACCTGATATACATTTGGATGCCTTTGTTACATTAAAAAAATGTTTAATTTAATGTCAACATTAGAAAAAACCGTTTGATGTTTGTTGTTGTACCCGAAAAGTGGGTTATCAATAACGACACATTGTTTTGGCCAAAGCACCTGTTACCCTGGGAGGTGGAAAAGCTTAGGGCGGACCCAGATTCGTCTCCAGATACAAATTGGGTCTCCCAGAAGTGTTGTGTTAAATTAAATAATATTAAAACGTTTGAAAATGGACTTGAGCTAGAAAAACCTTTGTGGACTTTACGAACACAGAGGCAGAAGAAGAGTAAGTATTCAGAAGAGTAAGTAGTATGATGAGATGGTTCTAAAATTTCGAACACGTTTACTAGACGACGACATATTCGACATATTATAATAACGACACGTGCACAAACAAAATCAAACCTAACACAAGTTATCCTATGTGTAAGACACGATGTCTGTTGTGTTGATACAGGAAAATAATGGTGAAACTGTTCATAAATGTGTCACACGGAGCATACATGTGAGTCTTTAGAGAAATCCTGGGCAAAATTACTAATTTGTGTCACAATTGTGCTTATTTGTGCTTATGCCCACGTGTCACATTTGTGCTTATGCCCGTTGTTTTCTCAAAAACACCATACCTACAATGTGTAACACCGTATTTGTGTCTTTGATCGTCACAGACACATCGCGGGAATTTGTTTAACACAATTCCTACTTCATGTTACTTCTCTATTTTTAATATGTAACAATGCCTTGTGTGTGAATTCAATTCCTACATCGTGTAAAATATCACACAATGCCTTTTTAGGGCCACATTGTGACGTCACTCAATATTTTGTGTGGTTTTTGACGCAACATAAAGGAAATGTGACGTAACAACGACGTCGCCAACGACACATTTCCCTTTTAGGAATAAAATGCTCACTGGGTGTACCAAAATTGCAATTTATATTTCAATTGTACCATAAATAATTAAGTTAGTAGTATTTTGTCATTAAATAATTTATATGTTTTTCAGTTTTCAAATTAATACCTACATATTTATTATGTATGCATGTATAATAGGTAGTATGTTTTGTAAGCTATGTGTATGCAGAATAATCAGTTACTCATGAAATAGTCTTGTCAAATACCATTCGGGCATCTAATTTTTCCTGTGAAAAAATCGAAAAAAGACGTTGCTAAGTAATATTTTTAAAAAAATGCATTCGCGCAGGTGCAAAAATCATCATATCAATTTGTTGTCATCGGCACTCATGCTTCTTGTTAAAATATTACCTAGCAACGTGTCTTTTCAATTTTTTTCGGAAAAATTAGATGCCCTTATGATATTACTTACGATAAAATCCCTGTAATTATTCAGCTTAAAGTAGTTTCAAAACCCAATTTAAAAAAACTAATTTTATTTAGTAACCCTGCACCCTACAGAACATCTGACTAAATACAGAGGGCGGTAAATGTCATAAATATTTGTAGATCCAGCCCTGCTTGTTATTGCCTACTAACATTTGTACCTACTGACACATAGAATTGATTGAGAATGAATGTATCACGATCACGAACAGGTTCTCGGGCTTATCTTCAACACAATGGATGTCGTGGAACGCTCCCGAATCAAGTCAATGGGTGTCAGTCGAGGCACGAAAATATTATCATAGTGGAATTTATACAATGGCATTAATAGCAGACTAGCCTACTGCTAAATCGGACGTCATGTAGTCCTGGACGAGCGCCAAAACAATTGGAAGTTGGCTTTACAAGCTTGTCCTCTGACGGACCACATAAATAAAAGCAGTGATATGCTAGTTTCTTTAAAAGGAAAGAACATGGATATGGGTACTTATCGATTCTGGTTTAGAAAGAGCACGTACGAAGTTACCTAGAAGTCGTTATTATTTTTTCTGTTATCTCTCCGAATTTCCAAAACTCGAATTTATATTCTAATTTTTATAAAATATTTGAAGAATTGTTGTAATATAAATGACGTAAATTCTCACCTTGAAACCTGAGCTGTATATAGTGTGAAATATGCAACTAGAATTACAAAAGGAATATTTGTTCTTTGTCACGAGGTTCAACGAAACCAGCAGGACTACCACTGCAACGCAACTTCAGTCCTGGCTTATTATTTGTTTACCGACTATACGTTCGTTTGGATAATTGCTGCAAAAGTTGTAAAGTCCCGATCGATAGTATCAGGTGCCGCATATGAAGTATTAATCAGACTTTTATTGTAAGGTAGATGCATAATACGCTCCTTCGTCATAACAGTGAATATCTTCATGAAACTCAGATTAGTCAGAGAAGTTAAATAACTGAAACGTATCCAATATTTCACCCCAAAATTCAGGTTTAGGCAGTTTTTATTCGTTACATATAGTTATATATTAGTTATATATAGATACAGTTGCGACCACCCAAAAGTGAACGGCAAAATTGTATATGTAATTTAGACTTTAAGTCATAGCCGCCGTAAATGTCAAATATATCTGTCATTGATAATAAATTTAAAAACGTCACTCAAAATACGCCGAGACACTTAACTGAGGCGCATAGAGCAAGGTCTGTAGCAAAATTAAAAGACAATTTATGTGTGAAAACCGTGTTGAGTGATGCTACCATACAAGGTTTTTCTGAAAATTTTGTATTTCAACATGTGAGGAATTTTACACTGTCAGTGTTTTTATACATTAAAGTATTATAACAACTATATTTTGGTTACAGGATAATTCTCCAATTCATACAGGACGATTAGTAAGAGAATGGCTGAATAGTGAATATACCAATAACATAAATATTCTACCTTGGCCAGCAAAAAGTCCGGATTTGAACTCCATTGAAAACTTGTGGGGTTTAATAGCCAAGAAACTATATCAGAGAGACTTTAGGCCGGCAAACCGTGATTAATTCTTGGAAGTTATTCACAATACTTGGGAAGAGATGGTGAATTCGTATGATATGAGAACGTTAATTCTGAATACTGGAAAGCGTTGTAGTATTAAATGGCTGTGCAATAAAATATTAATAAATAATAGATATTTTGTAAACAGCAGAGCCAGATTGTTTTAGGCTCCTCGTGCTGTTCTGCCAGACCCTGGAAATAATGTTTCTTCTCGAGCTTTCACAGCAGTTTCGAAAGGATTCTGATTGATAAATTGCACCAAAGCATTGTCTTCACTCTCAGTGGACACCTTATCTACACCTTGCTCTTGGGTGGCCGCAACTGTACATATTAACACATTTTTGGTAAGACCAGACCATATAATTATCTCTGGATTGCAACAATATTTATACTGTGTCTATGTACATCTATATGCATGTAATTTGACTGAATTTGTTGTCAAAACCGCAGTACACGATTTTGGCGCACAATATAGCGTGACCTAGAGTGTCAAATGCTTTAGAAAAATCTAAGTTACCCTCTTAGATTTTTCGCGCTAGAATTACTTTTGTCGCAAAAAATCTGTATAAAGACTGCAATTTACAACCTATAAGATTGTTTTGACCCAAGAACTTAAGCCACTGGACCATCATCGGTGCTGAGAATTTGCTGCTTGGAGTTTCGAAGAAATTGAAATGGATCCTAATTTTTTGGAAAAAATATCTTCAGCTGAAGCTCATTTTTGGTTAAGTGGATAAGTTAACAAACAAAATTGCCGCTTTTGTCACTACAGTCAAAACAGTCCACAATGATTCATGAGAAACCTTTGTATCCGCTAAAGGTAACTGTATGGTCTGGTTTATAGTATGGTGGCATAATCGGATATTTTTTTTCAAAATGAGTTAGGAAACGCGGTTACAGTGAATGGTGACGATACCGGTAGATTAAGAATTATTTTGTGACCAAATTTAGATGCTCTTGATTTGGAGGATATGCGGCTCCAGCAAGACGGTGCCACATGTCACATTATTCATGAAACTATCGACGTTGTTTGAAGTAGAATACGGTGCAGTACCATTAAAAAATTTAGTCTCATAATTTTTTCCCCACTTCCTTCAATTAAATACAATCAACGTTAGTAGTATTACATTAAACTACATTCTGTCGTTGAAATTAAATCCATTATTAGAGTATCGATCACTAATAAACTATGTCTAGATTAAAAGATTAATGCGAAAGCATGAGTGTAATAATGGGGTTCGAGAGTTTCTAGCTAAACACCAAAATGAAATGTCGAGGCAACACCTCATCCATAAATTGAAGTTACGCAACAGAAAGTGTATCTGATTGTATTATAGTGTTTACAATTCGAAATTATATAAAATAAAAATGAAATTGTAAGAGTTTTACGTAAAATTAAGTAAATTAAATATTATGCATCAATCTGATTGGCCAGATTATAACATCATAACAAGAAATAATTAAGATAACCAGGAAATGCAAATGTTTTTTATACGGCATATCCGTAGAATATAGATAGAACAATAAACAACAATAAAGAGTCCGGCTAAGGCGTTCGATGAGGTAACAGCCACGCTCCTAATTTTCATAAAAAATTGTTATAGAAGAGATTTGTGATTAATATAAAAGAAAAAGTAACAATTTCCTCCGCAAATTCAAGTCATAAAGGAATATAAAGGCAGAAGCAGTAAATTAAAGGTTTGAGAGTGAATAAATTTCATAACAGAGTAGTAGCATTCCAGAGGCAGTACGGCGACATACGCTAGATGACACCACCATCAGAGCCCAGCAGCATTTGTTAGTTCGTGTGCCAACCAGTGTTATCAAGAAAAGTGATAAGTTTTTGTGCGTGGAAATAAAAAGGATTAACATAATTTTCAAAGGTAATGACAATTTCAAGCTTTGCTAGTTCTTAAGAAACATTGCGACAGAGGACTTGGCTCCATGTAGTAGATATAAGTTTCCTATGTTTGCGTAGGGTATATATAAGGTTTCTAGATTTTGTTTATTTTATGAATCCATATATGACAGTAAACATAGTCAATCAACTTCTTCTTTCATGTTATTTTGAAACTTTTCAGGAAATATCTTAAAGTAATACAATTTGAGATTCAACAAAATTCAATAAATTTCATATAATGCCATAATTCACTATTTTGTAAAAGTAACTTAATCTGACTTCAGTAAAAAAATAATGTTGCAAAGAAATTATCATATGCCTAATTGGATTCCTTCTAGGACTAAAGAGTGATCGTGGCTTAAGTGATCCTTCTAGTAAAGTAGAAATTAGTGTTCATAGAACTGGCGCCCATAAAAGAAGGATTCAATAGGGAAGAAATAGTGTAAGTATCCTATAAGCCGATCAAATATTTCTTCATCATACTTTTACAGCATCTCATTTTATACAAATTTATCTTAAACAAGGTAATAGAGATTTTTTATCTACAACTGTCGTGTAGGACGTTTTTCACTAGGTGGCCACGTTTCTCCCAAGATGGCAAAAGTGACACTTTCATCCCCTTAATAATACCCCCATTTCACAATGTCCCATTATCTTGTGTTTAATTTTTGTTTTTTGCCTTAATTATAAACTTAACATAATCTCCCGGCTGGTCCTTGCCTGTTAATAATTTTTTGTTCAAAAAGTTATTGGCACCAGCCTATTACATATCTATACCGTCTTTTTTTTAATAATAGTATGTTATTCAAGGAGTAAAGTAATGACCCAAACCCAAGTTAATAATGGAAAATTAAGTGTTGAATACTAATTTGTCCACAGCCATTGTACGTTTTATATTTTGAACGAGTTGTTTTTCAGTTTTAATGCGTTTTTGAGAGAAATGTAAAAAAATATTCTATTTTAAAACGTCAATATCATCCGTAGGCACGATTAAACTTATATCACGATATCTACCTTGCTTTTAGTTCTCAATACAAATATTCAGAGTGTTGGCGTACGTTGGCGTGGTAGAAAATCGGGTGACAATACGGATCACCATGACACTATTACTCTACTAGTATCATGACAGTATCATGAAATTTTGTGGCAGTAATGTACGTCCAAAACGATTTTGGCCCATCCGATTTTTTTTGTACTCGGGTTTGTACTCGGGACCGAAGTGACCCCAACTTTTGAATTTTAAATGAAAAAACCTGTATGGTATTTAATTTCTGGAATACTGACAAAATTCTGAGTACTATAGAATTATTTTGGGGACTTCTTTAAGGGATAAATTTTTCTGGGAGTTACACCAGTCCATTTGTACCAAATTAGATTAGATAGAATTTGAAGAGTCCCCAAAATAGTTCTATCGTACCTACTCAGAGTTCCAAGTTGAGGTCTTTCCTCGAATCCGGACGTCAAAAAAAATCGGATGAGCCAAACTATCCTTTTTGGACGTACCTACATTACTGCTGCAAAATTTCATTTGGATAGCTCAAAAATTGTGGATATGGCGAGGATTAAATTACTATTTAATTGTCCTCAATTGTTTTTTAACGACCCGTAGGATATATAATTTTTTTCTAAGAACCCTCCTCGCCCCGAAAAAAGACGTTACTCTATCTGCCCCTTAACGTTTTCTCAGATATTCTACAACATTGTAATCCTGTAAAAATTTTATTGAAGCCATCATTGGATTGTAATAATCGTTAAAGTGTGCACCGCCAATGCACTTAGCTGATGAATAACCGGTTCAGCTGGTAATATAATAAGTGAAATAGCGGGAGCGACGTTGTCCTAATACATTTCTTATATATTTGCTCCCCTACTAATTACTATTGACAAGTGTTTAATTAAAATGAGTAATAGAGAATGTAATATCTATCAAGCCGGCTGTCATAAAGTAGTTACAGTCAAATTTCATGCCTGCGTGGCGCCAATTCAAGTACGTACTGGGTGAGCAGATATCTCGAGGGGTATTGTAAATTATTTCCCAATTAGTCGTATATTTGTTTACGAACTGTTTTAAATAATAATTTATTATTGACATAGCGTACTTGTGAATTATAAAAATCAATAATTTTATTATAATTATAATTTGTTCGTTAGTGGATGATATCACCGAGACACGTGGCTGGTGTTACTAAGAAGCAGAAGCTATATTTTGTAAGATACGTGTAAGATAAAAGTTATACGTAAAATTAAATAAATCAAATAATAGGCATTAATCTGATTGGCCAAATTGTAAAATAACAATATGGAAAGAAAATGGTAACTAGGAAGTGCTGTTGTTTTTCTATACGGCATATCCGTGGTTACATATAACAATGCAAGGGAGATCAGCCATAGCGTTCAAGGAGAGAACAGCTCCGCTAATAATTTTTATAAAATCTTGTTAAATTTAATAGTTAAACGTAAGAAAATTAATTAAAATAGTGAAATATAAGTAGAACATCAATGGGAACGTTCTAAAGCAGAAGTAGCTGCATATTAAGTGTTTTCGTCGAAATTAAGACGAGAGAAGTGGAGGCTTGGTATCGTCCCTAGCCTGTGGAAGACTTTGATAAGCAGTATAAGGAAACGGAAGTCAAATTATAAGAAGTTTCAAGTACCTATATAGAAGCAGTAAGAGTGGATAATTTGACGATTCATAGTTTGAGGGTAACGATATACTACAGGTTTCCGGCAATCGCAGCAGCGTTCCCAAGAAAGCACGGCCAGTAGTAGCAGCGTTCCAGAGATAGTACGACGGCGTTCGGTAGATGACACCACCAGCATCAGCTGTTAAACAAACCAGTGTCATGGAAACTAGTGCTAAGTGTTTGTGCATCGCAAAATAAAAGGATTAACATAAAAATTATAAGATAACAACCATCTCAAACATTGCTATAATAGTTTTAAGTATATTGTACCAAAGGCTTAGTCTCATGTATTAGAATAAGTTACGTAGGTTTGCGTAGGGTATTTATAAGTTTCAGAATTTGTTTATTTGTTTGCATGAGCATATGACAATAAAAATAGTCATATTTAAATTACTTCTTATTTCTTATTATTATTTCGAAACTTTTCAGGAAACAATTTAAATCCTATAATTTGAGACTATTTAAAATTCAATGGATTTAACAAATTATGGTAGTGTCATAGATTCAATCGCTATTTGGAAAAGAACCAGTTTTAAAATTTCTAATCTTGCAAAATATTTACATAGACCTAGTTGGACCCTCTCTAGGACGATAGGGTACTCGTGTCCTCAGTGATCCTTCTCAAACTATAAATTAGTGTTCATAGAACTGGCGCCCATAAAAGGATTCAATAGGGAAGAAATAGTGTAAGTATCCTGAAAGCTTATCAGACGTTTCTTCGCTATACTATTACTATTATTATCTCATTTATATAACTCTAAAAACAACAACATATAGAGCAGTTCAAACATCATAAATTTTAACTTTAAAAATATCATCGCAACGTGGGACATTAAAAGTTTTCTTAAAAATTCATATGTCACAATTAGGGGCATTATTCAAATAAGCTTTGAAACTCATCTCATTTATTAAAATTATCTCCCAACGTGGGGCTATTGATATTCATATATATTATTACAATAATATATATATATATATATATATATATATATATATATATATATATATATATATATATATATATATATATATATATATATATATATATATATATATATATATATATATATATATATATATATATATATATATATAATGTAATTATTTACATCTACTATTTTTCGTAGAAGCAGAGAACCTTGATCAAGTGGCGCTTCCTCAGAATTCTCATTCCTGCATTTTTCCAGCGTTCCGACAATCCTAAAACAAATTTGTTGCAAAACCTTAATTGTTAAGTGGCATACATCATACATCAAGTTTCAAGAAATCTGCGTTTACTTTTCTCGGAACTGCGTATAGCAAATATTATTTTACATTAACCTTCAGTGGTGTTAATGACATTAACTTTAAACTTTAATGCTTTTTGGATATATGTATTTGCTTAATTTAAATTATATGTTGATATTTTTTTAAATACATATTTCTGTGACATCAAAGAAATCTGTAACATCAAAGTAAAATCAATTAATAATCGGGGCCTGATTTGTGTATGATACGTTAAGAAATTTATTAATACTTGAAATGAAAAAAAACGTCTTGCTTACCCGAAATTTACGATATCATTTTGCAAATGAAGTAAATATGGAAATAATACATCGCACTGATCTTGTTTCTCGTATTACGCATAAATTAATAAACATTTATAATTTTACCAGGTTTTTTCAGTATAGTAGAGATAGAAACCAAGGACTAACAACTTGTCACGGGGAGATACGTTATCTTTTCCGTATTATATTAGCAAATTGACTGTTTTTTGTTCGTCTTACTTGTGTATTCTTATTCAAGTTTGTTACCGCACGATCTGATATCGCCGGCAGACTAAAAATGTTAGGTCGTTGAATCCACAATTTCGAAACAAGTATACCACGTTAGTTCGCAGAAATGCTATAGTATTTTCGTTTGATATACGAACTAGAGCAAACAATTGTGCGGTATTTTACAAAGAAAACCCGTACCAATTACTACAGAAGCGGTAAATCACATCACTATGCAATACGAAAGGATATTTAGTGTAAAATTGTATACCGCCACAATTTCTTGTGAATAGAACTAGGATCTCCAGTCCGCGGCGTACCATATCGGTCCCTATCCCTCTTCAACTCATATAAATCCCATATGATGGCAACCAAGGTGAAGATTTTTTACTGTCACTTATTAGTAGCACTCTTCACAAGAACTCACATCAGAAATTCATATCGCTATTCACTATCTGAAAATAAGTCACTTTCACTAGTGTCTCCATTTACATTTATTATCCTGAGTATTCATCATAATATCGAGATCCCACATTCTTGATTCCATCTTCTTCACATGGTCTATATATTTTACTTATTTGATTACACCATTGAGAAGTTTTTTCTCTAGCTACTTTCCCTTTTATTTTCGCCCAAATAAGCTCAATTGAGTTCAGTTTGCAGTGATATGGAGGCAATCAAATTACCTTCATTCCTCTTGCTTTGGCCATATCCACTACATACTTCTCGAAAGCTAGAAAATGTTGCCTTGCCAGTGTCAACAATTCAGCTTTAAGTAATGAATCATCGTGTTCAATGTTTCTTTCTTCCAGCCAGTATTTAATTTGCCCTTTCCGCCATGCAGTTGTAGGCAGCTGTTCTGTTCTACGAGAATGATAAGATTATTGTTTTTTATTTTAATTACTATATTAGGATAATTGCGCGCGCCACTGAGCACCGCATTCCATTATTTTGCATATCAAACGAAAGCACTATAGTAAGAACTCTTTCGCGTGTTAGGTTCCGGATCGGATGAAAACCGAAGATATCAAACGTTCGTCAGGTTCTCATCAGGTTCCATTTTATACGGATGTATGTACTTTATGAATTTAAATATTTAGTATATGTAGTGCGTTGTGCGACCATGGACCGAAACGCTGTTATGGCTTTGTGGTATCTCTACCGAAGAAGTAAAAGACAAAATCGTAAAAGGAGGTTCCACCTTGCGTTTGTGTTCATTCTGTCTCGTCTCTATAATCATTATTCGATATATCCCATAGTCATGGTCGAGTCTCAAACAGTGAAATTCTAAAGTTCTATGCCAATTTCAGTAGACATTATTTCAATAATGCCTACTATTCACCTGAAGAAGAAAATAATACGGACTAATATGTGGAATATTTACTTGTGCAGGTGAGCGGGCGGCAAATTATTTTGCAAGTCGCACTAGTACCCCGGGAAAAACATAGGTAGGTAAAATTTTGACCCCCATTCAATGCAGGGAGAGGGGGTCGAACCCGCTGCTATTTGGTGATCGTATTGCAGGGCAAGCGCGGTAGACCACTCGACTAACGTCCGCCTTAATATAAATTAATGTTAATATATTTTTTATATGAAATATTTACAAAGACCTATTCTGATTTAAGACAGATTTGTTTGTGTAAGATCAGATTTATTCGGCTTCGACCTCGGCTAGACCAGTTAAAAATAATATACATTATCTTTGCTCCAATACTTCGTATAATGCTGTATAAGGAGTTAGCTTCTTATAGAAAATAACACTTGTTAGGTCATGAACTCCTTAGTAAATGGTACGAAAGTATTTTCCGTATAACTTGCTAAGTTGGATAAGTTAATTGGATAACCATGGAAGAAGATAGGATATACTAATGATGATTTCTCTAGTAATTCCGGGTAAAATAAGGATTTTCTGTTGAGGCGCTCTTATTTTAACGCGTCGTTGCCCCAGAAACTATTCTGTAATGGAGTTCTGCCATAAAAGCCTTTTGGAACGTTGAATTTTCGTTTTGCAGTTGGGAAATACCTATCTCATAATAAAATTAGAAAAGCGGGAAAAATAGAAATTACACTATTCTTACCACTTCGCTACGTATATGATAATATTATTAACATTTTTTTAGAAATGTACAAACAATTAAGGCGTGTTTGAGATTTTAAATTTGTAGCTGTTATTGCAGTTCATATGATATGGATTTGAACCCCCACATTCAAGAATTACCTAACAAGAAATCACCAATTAGTTGGAGAACGAGCAATGTCTAAGATGCACCCTCTATAACACTCGCGAACTACCACCTAATTTGTCATATCTAAATCGACCTGGTGGATCTCATTTTGAAGTTCGCCAGACAATCCGGAATATATGTGTCCACAAAAAAAATAATATACGTTAAAAGTAGTGAGGAATGAAGCTTTTGACCTAATAATAGCAATATTAAAACCGTTCGTGAAAAAAAGTCAATCCGAGCCACAACAGCGTCCGGAGAAAGTGCTTGCATTATTTGAATCGAATAAACGCGTTGTCATTGGTTCGACGTCACATGCTAGGTCTGCAGGCGCGATAGATCAACCTTACTCCGTACTGTACAGCGTTAGGTATATTCCGTGACGTTCTCGTTAGAACGAAGTCTGCATATTATTGACAGTATTATCTATTAGTGCCTTTATTATTTAGAACGTCAAATGTAGTTTGTTTATTGCTTGTTGTAAAAAAATATGCAGGAGGGTTTCCAGAAAGGAGATTCACATAATTTGCCGAACGGTGTCCGATTTTCTCGCGTCAAATACCGACTTCAACCAGCTCCAATCCAGTGGTGTGAAAGCTAGTAGGCATAATAACTATCGGCATACATAACCGACCCGTCCTAGCTCATAATAGTCACTAACCTAACCCTACTATAACATCCAGTCTGACGCATACAGCTGGCATGTGATGTCATCCGCCTAGTGTTGCTCGCGGGGCATTTTCCTAGCCTCGCTGCGTTGGGGTAATTGCTATTACGAATAACGAGAAAGTAAATAACTATTATTTTTTTTACTTTATAGGGGTTTATAATATACATAGATCTATCATTTTCAGTTGAAAGCATAATTTTGTGGACAGATCTATTCCGGAAAGAGGGAGTGAGAGTATCGCTGTCACTATCTGTCATTGGGTATTATATGTCATTGGGTTTTTCAGTAGACTCATGAATGGTATTCGAAAAAGTTGGAAATAAATAGGTTGAATAAGTTGAATTTTCTTAAATAGTTTTGTTGTCTCTCTTTGAGACATTTTAGTTTGTCTGGGGCTAAAAATGCCAAATGAAAAACCCTCGTAAATGCAGGTCTGAAAAGGTAACAAAAATAGGGGGAAAAAAGTAAAATAGAATGACTTTGTCATTTAAATTGAGTTAAAATTATTTTTGTATTTATTGATTTCTAGTAAAGCCATAAAATTGGTAAATTTTGGAGAATTTGGAAACAAAAATGTATAAAATACTAATAAACAGACAGAGAGGGTAAATTGATCAAGTTAAAATAATTCAAAAGAGTTTTAAAAAGTTTAAAATTATGGTTAAAAATGGAAAAATGTCTGAATTGGTTGATTGAATATGGGTAGATTTTGATATATTAATTCATGTTTTATTTTAAAAGGTGTGTTACCTAATGCGTGTAATGTTGTTTGTTAGCGGACTGTCGTTCAGTTTAAATTCGTAGAATTTCTGTGAAATGTTTCTGATGTAGTCCCCTATTGGTACTATGTCGGGCAAAGGTGTCGAGATGGTTGGAGTCCGTGATGAGGCGTAGGTATTTGTTTCTAATACCTTTAGTTTTCTTATGTTCGGCCGTGAACGCTGAACTACACTGGGGCCGCGTAAGTAAGGGCCGGCCTCAGTATGCAAAACAATAAACCTAATTCGAAAAACCAGTTCCTTGAAAAACTAATGTCATAAAATGTCACTGAATGAAGTATTAATATTTTAAAGTTCAAGTATAAATAATCATTAAAAAAATCGTACATCACTCTGCAGATCCTCAATGAAGGTGAAAGAACTTGTACAACTTCTAAGTGGTTCGTTTCCGTATATATGTCCAGATATACAACTGGTAAGTGTGCCTTCCTTATTATTCATCTCTTTGCTTATTTCTCTATGTAATGAATTGCTACAAACCCACGTTTTATTTATTTGACGGATTATCCAATTCTAGTTGTGAGAAATAAGAAGACAGTGGGCGTAATAAATATTCATGAAATAAGAAAATATTTTAATAAAACAAAAAACGTTATCACAAACATTATAAATATGTTTAAGACAAATATACTTTTTGCAAATGCACAAATTTTTTTCTACAAACGAAATATATTTTTTAAATTACCTAATTCCAGAATTTGTTACAGTCAAAAAACATCCATAGGTAACTATGATTAAACTTTCGTTAGTAACAATAGAGCGTTCAAAATCAGAGTAAAAATTTGATATTAAATAATCCATAATATCTCCCTATGTCTTTTTAATATGAAACCATAAAATGTTGAGGAATATTTATTAATTCGAAGGCATATGCAATCATATTTTTTGTTGCTTCTGATATTATGTTAAAAATTACCTTGCGGGTCCACAAAACCAGGATCAAGGTATAACCTTATCTTGAACAACAAAAAAGTTTCTCGATCGAGTATTTGTTGCTGTATTTAAAAAAAATATGTTACACCAACTTTTTGTTGTTACACCAAAACAATATTACGGTATGGGTGACACGTAATTTTGTTAATTAACATGTAATAAATTTGTTTTAATAATTTATACTTGTTTTATTTATTTAACGGAATATCCAATTCCATTTATTAGAAATAAGAAAAGACAGAGGGCATAATAAATATTATAAGCTTCTGTGGCATAGCCTAAGATTGACTAACTTTTTTGCGGTTTTTTACATTTAAATATCCATATTTAATGTAGGCGTACTAGAATCATAACTAACAACTTAACATTTATGTATTTTTCTGCATTTTAATACTCATGTCTAAAAAATATCATGTATCTACTGTAATTCCCGGGAAATAGTGTATGTTTCAATGATAAGAAATTGAATGTCAAATATTTTGTCGAGGTATTTGTCGTAGGCAAATACATCGATTCTATGGGTATCACAAGTACATATCACTGTTATAGACAAGAAATCTTTAAATCAAACTTTTAAAATATTAAATTATTTTACAGGAAGTTGTAGATATGTAGTAGTTTGAGTAGGTATATTTTTAGGTGTGATATTATAACTTTTTATTATAAACTCTAAATTATGGCGTCATAAATTATCTACCTATTATTAAATAGCATTAGCAGCAGCAAAGTTTTTCCTTCAAAATTATATTTGCCACGCCACTGATTATATCATATAACCTATATCCAATATTTTACCGTATATCGCGACCGACGGCACTCAACTCGATACCTACGTGCACCTTTGTTTAAAATTTCCTATAGAAATCACTTCTCAGAACTATGAATGGCTAAAACGAATCCACAGACTCCTTGGAAAGTCCACAGTTCAGGTACTCGAATTCTCCATACACACGAAGATACCATCAAGCTCTATATTGATAAAGACTTAAAATGGCCAGCAATAAATATTATGTGCATTGGTAATTATGAACATGGGATAACATAACTGCCTGCGACTTTCTTGGAATTGAAGATAAATGGTTTATATGCTTATATTTTTTTACGTTTCTATCAAACCAATATTATAACCAATATTATATTGCGTTTCTTATTTCATGATGTCGTTAAAGTATTATAACACTTTTAATTATCATGTTATAAGGTTGAAGAGTGAGATGTTAATGTTAATAAGCAATTTAACCACTTAAATTCTAGTGAGTTTCATCATTTTGTTTAAGTATTATAACACGTTTAAATTATCATGTTATAAGGTTGAAGAGTGAGATGTTAATGTGAGTTTCTTATTTCATCATGTTGCAGCTGGATATCCAACATGCTCTCTAAAAGAGCAGTACAAATCAGTGCAGGAGACACTGTCATAAGAGGACTGGTTGCGAAAGGCTGTCCGCAGGGAGGTGTTTTATCACCACTGCTATGGAATCTGGTTCTTGACAGCCTCCTAAACCGCCTCAACGTGGAAGGATTCTACACAATTGCATACGCAGATGACCTAACGATACTGCTTAATGGAAAATTCGAAGGAGCCCTCTGTCAGAGAATGCAGATGGCCCTAAGAATAATTGAATATTGGTGTGAGGAGTTTGCCCTATCCGTCAACCCCAGGAAGACGGAAATGGTACTCTTTACAAGGAAAAGAAAACTGGAGCCAATGAGAGCACCTGTTCTCCTAAACACAGCACTAAATTTTGCACCACAGGTGGGTAACTTTCGATGCTAAACTAAACTGGAATCTTCACATCGAAAGAAGAATAAATGAGGCCTACATATCATACGAGCAGTGTCGCAGGACCGTAGGGAAAACCTGGGGAATGAAACCCAGGGTGGTCCTGTGGATTTACACTGCTATCATAAGACCAATGTTGGCCTATGGAGCTATTGTCTGGTGGCCCAAGAGTCAACAAATAACAGCAAAACTCAGGCTATGCCAGGTACAAAGAGTTGCCTGTCTGAGCACAACCGGAGCAACTAGAGCAATGGAGATAATGTTGTGTCTTCCACCGCTAGACCTACATCTAGAAGAAGTGGCTCTGACTACCATGACTGGCCTCAAATCCGTTGGCATACTACCAAACGCAAGCTGTGGCCAAACCAGAAGCCGCCTGTGGACTGAGGCTGTCAGAAAGATACCCCTTTTACAGGCATGTGCAGATGGTATTCCGCCTCGGCTTGTCTTTGATAAACCTTACACCATACATACTACTGGTGAAGACGAGGCCGGCGTTGAAGGTGTAAACTATGTCTTCACGGACGGATCAAAGAAAAAGGATGGAGCAGGCTGTGGTATATATTCCAGGAATCTGCGACTCCAATGCAACTGGACTATGGATAAAAATTCCAGTGTAGTACAAACAGAACTCGCTGGTATAACCATAGCCGCACAAGAGATTGCTCGCAGAGAAATAACGGACAAGACAATAAGAATCTGCACAGATAGTAGACAATCACTACTGGCCCTGAAAAATTATAAAATAACTAAAGGATCAACATGGGAATGTCACCAAGCACTTGTGAGAGCATGTCAGATGAATAACATCTGCCTATGCTGGGTCAAAGGACACTCACAATGCAACGGCAATATAGAAGCTGACAAACTGGCCAAGAAGGCAGCCAGCCTGAGTGTCCTTGGGCCTGGTCCTTCAAGTACACTACCAGTAGCAGCGAAACTCCAATTAATAAAGGAAAACACCCACAAAATATTTAAGACTTAATCTCTTGAGATATCCCAGCGAAGAGACGGCGAGGAACTATCTGGCAATGTCCAGGGGTAAACTGCGATTTGTTACAGGAATCCTAACCGGACACTGCCGGGTAAGGAAACACCTCTATAACATGAGGCAAAGTGATACACCCATCTGCAGAGGATGTGAACAAGAAGATGAAACGATCGAGCATGTACTTTGCGAATGTCCCGCCGTGTCATCGACCAGAGAATCCATATTGGGGGAACGTTGGCCTTCTATGGCCAATTTGAGGGAAATGCCCCTGGGCAACATCATCACCTTTTGTTGAACATTGGGCTGGTGGATGGCCTAGGGAGACATGTACCTCACGGAGGAAGCACAAGGGGCCCAATGGGGCCTAAGTGCAGCGGATCTCTGATCCGCACTCCGGACAAATTCCAGATTTATCATGTTGTTAAAGTAGTATAACACTTTTAAATATCATTTTATAAAGTTGAAAAGTACATGTTATGAGCTTGAAGAGTGAGTGAGATGTCAATGTTAAAAAGCAAATGAACCACTTAGATTCTCTATACACATGAAGATACCATGAGCTAAATGGCATATTGACAAAAACATAAAATACGCAACAATAATTATTATTTGGATTCGTATTTATAGAAAAGGCAATCTAACTAATTCCGAGTTTCTTGGTATTGATGATAAATGGTTGGCTATATACTTATATTTTTTAGTCTCTTATAAAAATTGAATAAACCAATACTATATAGTGCTTTTTTTATTTCATCATATTGTTAGTTTATAACACTTTTAATTATCTAGTATAGATCTAGTAGAGGTAGTAAGAGCTAGTAAGGTAGGAGCGCCCAAGAGTACGCACTTAATTTTTCATATACTATAAAATTCTAGTATTTTTAAATAAGAAATAAACGATCACTCTTAGTATAAACCTTTAGGGTTTTCTTTATATAGTTCTTTTGGTTTAATATGTCAACAGAAAAGGTGAGCTATTACATGAAGAAAAAAATGCAACTGCATACTCTTAAGAACCTTAAGGGCTTAAGAGTATGCAAGTGTGCCCCTACACAGTTTTCTGATGCGGAAAGTAAAATTTAGTAAATGCAAAATATATATTTTCTGTTACAGACCAAATCATGTCGATCATAAGCTCAATAACTCAGCTTTTTGGTAACCAGTCACTGATCAGAGTGGGAGAAGTAATATAAAAGGTATAGCTTACCGTAGAGGACTTAAACATTATCGAAAACACCTCCAAAATAAATTTTTTCTGATACCTGTCAAAGCCAGTGCCGCCAACTACGAAATAATGGACGTGCGTACTCTTAGGGAACGCGTACCTACGACCTAGTGTTCTTGTGTCTATTAAACTGGGGAATATCATTTTCAGTTTTATTTTTTAATAATATCAAGATGTATTATAAATAAGATTTTGCTGCCCCACCCCAGGTAATTATTATGCCGTAAGGCAGGCTTGTTTCCACTAAAGCGTAGTATAAAATTGTCATCTGGAAGTTATATGGATATGCGGTCTCATATTTTTAAATGTATGTGTGCGCAGAGTTTGAACTTTGAACAACTTTATTTATATGATGATCCCATTTCAAATGCATATCGATCTCTATACCAAGGTACTTAATATGTGCTACTTGTTCTGTTTGAAAACTACTCGTAGTCGTAGTATATATTATGTCGTAGGCATATTTGCAAAATTAGGCTTTTTATAAAACGCCTATAGGCTTTTCCAAAGTGACTGGGCAAATTGTAAAATGTAGGAATCATGAGTAATGTATCCATAGTGTGTGAGATGTATAGTTTGAAGAGAAGTAGGGAATTAAAGTCTTGATTTATTTCTCACATAATCCTTTAATTACTAGATAACCGGTTTCAACATGCCTTGCATCTCATCTTCAGATCCATACAATAATTAGGCTACCAAAAATTTTACTAATTAGTACACACACGATACATACGGACATATACATTTGATTTTACAATTACTACATCAATTTAATGTTACAATTTTTTTTAAATTATATCTATGTTTTTAAGGTAACACATATATTTTCTATTATGAGCTATATAGAGTTACATGTGAGACATTATATTATTTATAAAAGAAAAATAGTTAATGTTTTAACAGTTAAAGTGACTATGGATAATATATTGATATATCCTAATTGCTTCCATTTAATTAATAAGGAGTTGTCAGCATGTGATTCCAGAAATATATATACTTATGGTAATATATGAGGTTTGTTATGAATTAATGGTATCAAATAACATTGCATTCACCTTCATTGAGGATCTTCAGAGTGATGTATGATTTGTTATCTTGATCATTTATATTTGAATTTAAAACATTAATACCCCAACACTTTCAGTGACATTTTATGACATTAGTTTTTGACGGAATTGACATTCATAGAAACACAAAGAAATCTCGAACCCTATTTTTACATTGATGCTTTCGCATTAATATTTTAATCTAGACATAGTTTATTAGTACTCGATACTCTATAATTAATTATTAAGACTTGTCTCTTGTAATTATGCTTGAATCAGATTTTGACCAATCAGGGGCGTAGCTGGTTGGCGTTCCGCTATAGTCTATACGTTGGTGACAGGTGCATGTGTGCCTGTGCTTATACTATAGTCTGTGCGATAGTTATTGATTGAATTCAATTTAATTTTTAATTTGATGTATTTACTGAATTTGATTGCTGATTTAAGTAAGTTCTGTATTTTCGTTTATCTCGATATATATATATATATATATATATATATATATATATATATATATATATATATATATATATATATATATATATATATATATTAGCTTTGAAATTCTTTGCTATTCATATTTATTTTGTGAAAAGTAATCTTGGGTTTGTAGCATTTCATTACATTATACATTATTCGTCTAGTTGCTTATTTCTATGTAATGAAATGCTACAAACCCAAGATTACTTTTCACAAAATATATATATATATATATATATATATATATATATATATATATATATATATATATATATATATATATATATATATATATATATATATATATACCAAGATTATTTCCATGCAACGAAGCACGAAGCATACAATGAATCTCGCTACACTGTCGTGTCATCACTCCATGACTATTGAGGGATCCGCATCTATTCATTAGCAATTAACGTGGTGCGTTGATCCTTCAATCAACGCCTGGTGGTTGTGAACCGGTCCCTAGGGGCGTTTATCCAAGACTCTGGTGTCTTTGATCCTCCCCTATCCCTTTCGCGTTCAGTTACTGAAGACATCTACGCGACACTTTACAACACTACGTATATTTATATAATTCAAACAAAACTAGATTCTTCTAGTCTATTAATGATATGCTGCTTGAAGTGACTAATCAAGAAATTGTCCGTAATAAAATACTCACAATATTTAAAATATCATATTAGAACGCTCACAGAAATAAGGTATGATATAATTTGATAATTTTGTTTTAATCGGTTATCAATATTTTAGAGTGTAAAACAATATTTCTTTCAAAAGGAAGTTTTTTAAATCATATAATGATCCTAATTAACGATACGATATAGATATATCAAAGGAGTAATTTTAATGATAAATTTAATGGCTAATTTTATTGAGGGGTAATTTCAGTTAAACGCATAACATTTTGATTTGCGTCCTTCTAATTTGTACTATAGTTTCAACTTTTTCAAAATTGTCCAAGAACATTTATCTCTAAATATTTCGGCGCTGATCCCTATAGATGATACATTTAAGAGGCTTATAATAATAACAATATAAGAAAAATAATGAAAATAATCATTTGTTTTTAAAACAGCCAATATACACCCAATTTTATATAGGTAAATATTTGGGATTTAGTAAAAATAATAATTAAAAGTAAAAGATAAACATTTCGTTCGAGTTCCACAAGGATCTCACCCAAAACCCATATTATTTTCATTTTTTAGTCTTTATTCAAAGATTCGAAAAAAACTTTCTTCTCTTTACAGGCCTTTAGAGGCCTCTTCTGCCTAGATCGTCGGAGTTTCCATTGGTTGGGCGAAGACAAAATGGTAATACCTCTCGGAAAGATACGTCATTTGAGTCACGTGTACCAAAAACATTTGGATTGAGTTTGATTCAGACAAAGACCAGAGAAACATCAATGACATATATAAAGCATTCGAAGAGACGAGATTTCGTGCTCTAGTTTCACTAAATGCGAGACAATTTCACCCTTTTTTCTGACGGAAGAAGCAGCATAGGATACGAGTACAAGATATACTGATATGATACCTATATCATTTACAATAATTATTGAAGCAGATTCTGAAAATTTGCAGCTGCTAGAACTATTCACCTTACTCATGTACTGCAGAGCAATTATTTTAACGAAATCAATGACGCCAGACGGGAAAAAATATGGTAAACGGGAAAGATGTGTTGGTATTGCCACCAACCAAGATACATCTGCAATAATTCATCTTGGTTGGTGGCAATGCCAACAACATCAATCATGCTTCAACTTTCAAAGTGGCGCATTATCAGGAATATGATGCGCTAGTTACCAGAGTGAGGAACATTCACCTACTCCAAAAGTTTGGGGGTTGAAAACTTAATGGAGACACTCAATTCCTGTTGCATCGATAACCTGCAGTGAACTCGTGAAATGAAGCTGTAAAGACCCGTTTTCATGATTATAGTCACGCAACTTGCCTCCTGTTGATCTAATTGACAGTCACCAAGTCACCCTCGCGCTACTGCTGTCGCGACTGAACGATCTCAGACGAGACAGTTGACAGTAGCCCGGAATGCAACAGTTACGCTCACCGTGAAAACGTAGCATCGATTTCACGATGTCAGTAGTGTCATCTTCATATGTCATCGTTTGCTTGCTTTTTTGCTGAAAACGGCCTCTATTTAAATAAAACTTGTTGGTTGCTTCAGTATAACATTTAATTATAATTAGAGGTAAACTGCATTAAAACGTGTATTATCCATATTGAGAAAGAGGACCAACTCCATTTGTAGTGCGAGATTGGACTGGCGTCAGTTTATTGGCTGCTATTGATTGCTGCAGATTGAGGTAACCTTTGTAATTTGATCAGACTTATATTTCACCTAAATTTTAGAAAATGGCTGTCATACGAGTGGTAGAGAGGTGGTAGTGTGAAGTAGACCCTACTCAAATTCAAAACCTATGGTATAGACACAGAATAAGATTTAGTTGGTCTGTGGTATAGGTCGTAAAAAAATGGTGCTTTTGACCGGGGTGTCCACATATTTTCATTAATCACAGGCCAGTGTGTATTTGTCATAGTCCGACGACTTTAACTTCATAATAGATAGGTTAAAAGATATAATCCTCAAGGCCGGTGACTATACTGGTTTCCGGCTGTTAGTCGTGTCGTCGTATGATACAGCTTACGAAAATCACTTAAACTTTTTTTTTGTTCCAGGTAAGTCATCAACTGTGCTTGGCTAGATAAATGGGTCGGTGAGTACCAATGAAAACAAAATCAACTTAATCAAAATATTTACATCGAACAATAAAATCATCAATTAAAGTGTTATCTTTTAACACTTTAGATACAAACACCGTCGAAAATGGTCTTGACCTTATCGCCGAGCGTATCTCTGATAATTTGAAGTATTCATTTCCTTCTCAAAATGTCAGGCCCAAAAATACAATTGATAACATTTTTATTGCTTAAGTACCCTGAGCACTAAGTATCTATTATCATGTGGCATTATTCGTAAATACAGTTGTTTTAATTTGCAATAATTAGTTCGGTAAATAATATGCCGGATCTATTTTGTTTTTAATTTAATACAAGACATAGCGTGTCGATATCTATAATCTTATCAAATCCATGAACTATTGTAAAATGCAGTTGAATCTTTATACACAGACCAAATAAAATGAGATGTACCTACTATGACCTTGGATATGTTTACGAGGTGAGTTTTATGGGACTATAATATTTTTATAAGTGATAATTTTTCTCGGCCAATCGACAAGTTTAGAATGGGGGCCAAGATTTTATGACTGAACGCTTCATTTATATGCCGTGAAAGTTTTCCCCCTCCACCGAGACGAGCAGCTAGCAATGGCGATGCAGAGAAGGTGCAAAAAATAAGTTTTCAGCCAATAGCTCATTTTCTTTTGATGGTACGGCGAAAATAGTTCTGAAGAAAATTTAAGCTAACTAAATTGTCAACAAAAATGGTCCCATATATCTTCTTGTGATATGCATATTTTCAGAGCAATCAGGCGAAGCTGAGCAACTAAAAAACGGAAAATATTGGTTTCCGTTTACGTATTTAGCCTCGAACCTTTCAATAGTGTGGTAGTAGTTTCCCTCTGCGCAGGCGCAATTGTATCTCTAGTGAATTTGTTCTATTAATTAAGTAAAAACCTATTATATTTTCTTAAAAAAGCTTTATTTCAAAAAACAACATTAATATAAAACCAAAAAACTAAAACATACTCTTTTCATTTAATTTAAATAACTAAAAAACATAAAGATAAATATGAGTGCATTATAACATAGCATAACATAACATAGCATTATAACATGGTAAACTATAACATAAAAAACACGATTCTTGCAGGTCTTTTGAAAAAAATTCTTAAAAAAACAAGCTGATCGAGAGTGTTATCGCTCAAACTAGACCTTATTTTACTGCACAATATTCCAGCAATTGAAAAGGTCTGATTCCACACTGGTTGTAGGAATAGTCATCAGCCTATCATAGGCTAACTGCAAATGGAAACCTCGGTCAGTTACATTTTCGAAGAATTCCATCTCCCTGAGTATTATTTTAGATAAATCGATGTTATTAAATCTTATTACAGGTTTTTGAGGTTTTGTGGTATTTTCTAGGGCCTCTTATACATTTTTCTTTATCAATAAATTTACAAGAGGAAGCTCATCATCACTTTCTTTTTCATCTACAATTTCCACACTTAATGCACTAGTGGAAGTAGACATAATTTTTAATTTAATTGTACATTGAATTAATTAAATTGTACAATTGAATTCAAGGTACATTGTTGCCAGAGGTGTTGTCTATAAGCGCAAATTGTACTATTATGTTGTTGTACTATTGTGTACTATTATATATAACAGTTGTGTACGATATAATTTAATGAAAAAATGCAATGATAAATCCCAAAATCATGGGATTAATTAAAAGACAATCCCGGGATTTCGAGATCGAAAAAATGTCAGGGACAGGGACTAGGACAGGGACGAAAGGAGGTCTTTTTTTTTATTATTATTTTCTAACTAACAAAAGGCGCTACCACCAGATTCTGCACATTATTAATACATAATCGTAGAAGTACAATCAACTTCAAAGTAACCCTTTACACAGTTTGTACCTACGTGCTAGGTATACTGGCGGCCATTTGAAAGTGCACGACTCTTATATCAGATTTCGTTATATTTGATCTTTGTAAAACTGACTTTGAAATTTGAGGTTCATGTGATGTATCATTATGACATTCACAATTGTCTAATTATTACTTATCAAAATTAAAGTGTTTTATAATTTTATCAAAAAAAAATCCAAATTCACAAAGAACGTCCCAAAAATGTTCAAAATAAACTAAATTATAAAAATTAAGTAACTTAAAACTACAAAACTCAGCAAGATAATTGAGCAATTATCTTGCTGGAAAATAAAATTCTGAGGATACAACATAGTGATGGACGGTAGCATAATATTGTCCAATATGCGTATGTAACTCTGTCCGGTAAGGCGCTCTCGTATCCAGTAAACACCTAGGGAACTTATCCATGCCCAAATATTGATGGAAAAACGTCCACTCCGGTCGGTAGGTTTAATATATCTCTCTTCATACCTCGAATTCTGAGGTCGGTAGACGCGGATGGAACCATCATGACATGACTGGAAGACCTTTTCGTCGGAAAATATGACATTATCCCAAAAGTCGTCGAGCCTACCGACAAACTGGTTCGCAAAATTAAGACGTTGTTCTTTATGTCTTGGCTCCGAAAATACCTTCTTTGCTGCCGCATAATTTCGTAACTCTGAACCCTTCACCCGCCGCCTTGCAGACCTCACAGATCCAGGAAACTCCATTTCGAAACAGGCCGTCACTGCTGTTTCAAAGGGATTCGTTCTAAGATGGTCTAGGAAGAGGTTGTCTTGCTCCACAGTGCTTATTTTACGACGCCCTCCGCCGTGGACGTAGCGAACGTTTCCTACTGCATTCCATTTTTGTTTGAGTTTGAATATACAACTCTTACTCACATTTAGCTCACCTGCAACTGTCTGTAATGACCAATCATTTTCAAGCAATGTAACAGCTCGCATTTTTACAGGTTCAGTTAACCGCGGCATTTTAAAACTTGAAAACTAATAAAGTGGTTTGTAAATTACGGAGTTAATTACTGACATTTGTTTGAAGTTTCAAATAAGTGTCAAAATGAAATATAAAAAGATCACATTACAATATCAAAAAAAATCGTGCACTTTCAAATGGCCGCCAGTGTACAAACATTTTTTTTTCAATATTTTTTTTCTAAATAATATATGTATAACTCGTGATTTATTTTTATTCCTACAAACATTACCTAAGAACTGAATTTGTTTACTAAACGTGGTTTCGTTATACATCCACTAGGCATCAAAGGGTTAATAGCAAAATAAAAGTATGCATCGGTAGGTATTTTTACGTTCCATATACCGTGAATGCTACCGGTTGCGGTGGCCAGCTAGGAAACGTAATGCACGCCAAAGCACTCAGTTCCTTAGACATTAGATGCAATTTCGTTTCAGTATTTAGTTCATCAGATGTCTAGGCGATTGGTAGCGCTGCCAGTAGAACGTGCGAATCGCACTCTATGGGTAGCAATTCTATAGGTTCGAATCCGGCAGGTTCTGCATTTTTTTTACTTAGACACTTGTGTATGGCATAAGGTCTGTCAAGGAGGACCAGTTACTTTTGTCACATCAGGGTCAGTCACAATAATTACTTTTGTCACAAGGTCGACGACTGACTAAATAATAAAAACACGTGTATATAGCATAATCTCTGCTCAGGAGGAACAGTTACAGTTACCCAACAATATTTTTTAGATTTTTGCGTTACAGGAATTGTGTAACAAGGTTGCTTGACTGACTAGAAAATAAAAATACGTGTACATGGTGGCGTAAGGTGCCCCATAGTGAACGTCAAAGCTCTCCTTTCCCTAGGCACCTTGTGCCATGTACACATATTTTCATTATCTAGTAAGTCAAGCAACCTTGTTCCATTCTGCACAGTTCCTGTAACGTAATAATCTAAAAATATTCTTGGGAAACCAACTAATCCTCCTCGGCAGACCTATGCCACGTACACGTATTTTTATATTATTTAGTCAGTCGTCGGCCTTTTGTGACAAAACATAGTGCTCCTTGAGAGACCTTTATCCATACACACGCGTCTAAACATATGATTATGTTAAAAAAATTTCAGAAGCTGCGAGATTCGGTCTTACGACTTTTACTACCTATACCTATAGCTAGCTGCACGCTCTACTTCCCATCGCCTAGCCACCAATCGCGGCGCTACGCGTAGCAAACGTGTGATGAACTATATATTTGAATTATATGAAATTGCATCTACTGTCTAGGGAACAGAGCGCCACCGCGACCAGTAGCGCTTACGGTATAGGAAACGTAAAAATGCAATCTATAGGAATTTTTCCATTTCCTATGCAGTCAGCGTGAGACTTCGCTCTCACCTTATAGGAAATGGAATGCACAGCGTTTCCCACCTGATATACGCGCATCAAATGATTTATAGTATGTAAATATCAGCTAGTAAAGCGTGTGGTCCAGATACGGAATGATACCAGTTCGGATCCTGCACTTCTTGCTATTATGTTCCATTTTATTGACAATTACTTGTTCATAAGGATATGTGTACAAGTACATGGAATAAGGTCTGCCCAGGACGATCCGTTTTGTCACAATTACTTTTGTCTATTTAAACACGTGTACATGGCGTAAGGTCTGCCCAGGAGGAGCAGTTAGTTTCCCAAGAATATGTCCAAGAAGATTATTACTTTACCAGTGTGTTTCACAAGAACAATCTCAAGCCGCACTCGAACTAAAATCATTTGTTGTACCCAGAAGGGCCATCATCTAGTCACCCGAATCAATAACAAAGTTAATATTGTAATAATAAATTGTAATATTATTGTAATAATAAACAAAAATCAATATTGTAACCGCATACATTTTTTATTTAATGAGGCTCTACTAGACTCTACTAGTTAATATCAACATTAATAGCTATTTATGTAACCAGTTGGGAAAAGTACTATTTTGTGTAACGAGCAGATTTCTGCAAATTACGCAAAATAGTGTTTCCCAACATGTTTCATACAAAATTTTTTCTAATTTTCACCAATTTTATATTTTTTGAGAAGCACTGAATTTTATAGGTTTAAAAACAATACAGTAAGTTGTAACCATGTGACAGCTCGTCACTTTCATAGCTTGTCAGATCTAAATAACTTACTGGGGAAATGACCTTTACAAACCCTAATATATTACATTTCGTAACTGGTTATGAAAAGTAAGACGTTTCCGGGTTTTGAACGTCAGAGGGTTTTGAAAATTGGCACTTCACATATCAAAATTAGAAAAAAAAATATTATAAGGAAATAACGCTGTAGAGATTTTTATTAAGTGACCCAAAAAACCGCCCCAAAATAATGAGATCACCCCTATTGAGCTAAACCCCGAAGGGGTTGGACTGCGATTTTTTGGTTGGAAACGCAGGAGACAATTCTCGATCAACCCTGCGAAAACCAGCTACTCAGCCTTTAATTTGTATATTTGCTGAACCATAATAAATAATTATCGTGGAATATGGGGGATAACATTTTTCCCGCATAATGGGCGCTGGACCGGCAAAAAAAATAAACCACCCCTATTGCAACACCCTACAAGGGGTATATACTATAATGAACAATTTTCTATACATTAATCAAACACGTTAATAGGCAGTCAACTGAAAACCATTTTAAAACATAATTTTTGTAATTCTTCATTCACCATTTGTTTTTTGGATTACCGAAGATTGCCATTTTAGCGACTTCTGCCAATGCTCTCTCTATTACTTATAACAACTTGTCATCTTGATTTTGGTGGTCTTGGTACCATCTCTAGCTTGCTTGATGGCCGCGTTATAGTTTATAGTTTTAGTATGTCAGCTGTTATATATTTTAAGTCTGATCCTTGTAAGAACTCTTTTAGTCAATGTTCTGGTGTTGTAGATTAATTTACTAATAATAATCATCAGTCAGAAAAAATTAAAATACATAATAATTGTACTTAGTAAAGTCGAGTCGATAATTGGTCCCTCTAGCGGCGATTGAAGCTATAGCCTCTCTTAAAACTAATGGTTTTGTCTTTGCATTGTATTTTTATGGAACTTTTCCTATGGTTATGCGTCGCCTACATTTAATAGATGTTGACCAGAGTTGTTCATGTTTTCAATCTTTTGGGAATGTTTACGACACAATTTACCAATTTCTGACGTAAGCCGTTATCTAAATACTCGTATCATTGTTTAATATCAATTTAAGTATCCAATATTATATAAAAAATGTACTCGAATTAAACAACTGGATAATTTGGCTATTCAGACTGAAAATAAGTCCGAAAATTCTTAGTATTTTTGTAATATTACGCCGACTTGTTATCTTATCTCGCCCAGGGTATACTTAATTTTTTAAATCAAATTACTCAGATCCATGACCCTCGCTGAGTCGGGTATTTAATATAAAAAACAAAGTTTACAGCATTTTGTTTTTCCTGGTAGATGCGGAGAGTATAATAATAATAAATGGAAAGTGGATAAAAATGTTGGCAGTGTTTCAACGTGGGACCCATGGAGTATGATCTCTATTACTTTTGATGATCTAAAGGTACCTATCGAAAATACTAGTTTGGAGTTTTCCCAATTTTACACATAATTTTATACCTCGTGGACCGAATGCAAAAAAAATGCACTGGGTTTCTGATGAGTCCTAAAATATAATTTTTTAATCGCCGGACAGGTTTCATATTCCGTCCATTCGGACTGACCTTCTAAGTGTCATAAATCCTACATATCAAGACCAACAGCTAAACTAAAGGTACCAGTGGTTCAAGAGGGCCATCGGCACCATCTCTCAAGCCGACGGGCGTCCATGGCATCTCGGAGATTCTAGCATTACAGCTCCTTGTCTAGAATAGTATAATAATAAGGATTTATATTTTATACATTTAAATATGTTAATACTGTCCAAAAATCAGGTTTATCCAATAATAAAACCTGCCAAAAACTTGTCGAGATCCTTTAAATATTTAAATGTATTTCACATAATTATATATGTCAGCTATATCCAGGGCTATTTTTTCTGGATTAACCCGCTGCGTGGTGGTGGTTTAACCGTTTTTAATGGTGACGTCACTATTCCAAAGCTCATGAAAATGCTTGTTTTTGAACCAGCAAGCAAAGCAACTGTCAATTGTCAGTTTATCAATAATAAACAAACATTCAAACTTTCAAACATAACCTGTCGAGAAGTGTTGTGTTACATATTTGATATTGAGGGTGAAATCAATTACAAGAAATGAATCAGGAAGATATATTATTACTGCTGCCCTTAATGAGAAATGGTATTGAAGATTTTCAGCAACAAATAATTCTGATTAGACATATGATGAAAAATTATGAAGATGAAGCCATTGAACTGTTATCCACACTGTCAGCAATTATTTTCCACATAGACCATTGTAGAATGCCTGGCTTTTATGATGTATGGCTCGATCCGAGGCTCGATCGCTATTTAGATTATGATTTCTTTTCGTTATTTCGCATGTCAAAAGGCACATTTAATAAGCTTCTACATAATTTATATTGTGAAGACAGGTATACATACAGGTTTAAGGCAGGGTTACATCCACCGCTTACAACTGAACAACAATTATTAATGACATTATGGTGGCTTGGAAAAGGAGAAGTATTGCTTTCAGTAGCAGACAGGTTTAATGTTGCTGTATCTAGTGTACACAAATCCACAGAATTTATACTAACTCGAATCATACATCTTCAAGATAGTTATATTGTTTGGCCCAATATGGAGGAAGCTCAAACTATTCAACAAGGCTTTGAAGATCAAGGAGGTTATCCAGGTATCCTATTGTCAATGACCTGAAAAAATGTTTCATTTGTCATTATCATTATTTATAGGTGTGATTGGCGCTATTGATGTTTGTAATATACCTTTTAAAGCCCCATTGGATCAACAAGAGAGCTACATTGATAGAAAAATGAACCATTCAATTAAGTTGCAAGCCGTTGCTAGTCCACAAAAAATATTCATTTATACCAATATTGGAACACCAGAATCCGTTCACGATAGTAGGGTGGGTACCTATAGTAATTAAAGTAACTCATGAAGTTATCGCCTTTACACAAATTAATGTTTTAGGTCCTTCGCAATTCTGCTCTGTATATAGAAATAGAAGAAAATCATAATATAGATAGATATTTTTATAATGCAGATTCTCATATCCTTGGAGATTCAGCCTATCCATTGCGAAACTTACTAATAACTCCATATAGGTATGCAAAATAATTCATTTAAATAATTTGATTTCACATTATTTTTAGAGATAATGGCCATTTAACAGAGGTGCAGCGACATCACAACTATGTTTATAGCAAAACAAGAATATCCGTGGAGATGGCATTTGGAATTTTAAAAAGTCGATGGAGAATTTTACGTTATGTCAATGTAAATAGTGTAATACAAGCTATAAGGATTATAACAGCATGTTGTATTTTACATAATCTCTGTTATGTAAATATAGATTTTTGGGATAATTATGATATGGAAGATGTAGAAGATATTCTAGAACCTAATATTCATAACGATAATTTACAAAATAATGTAGCAGTTGCAAAAAGAGATTTAATAGCTAACAATTTATAGCTAATGGAATGTCACTAATAAAACGTTTATTAGTGATTGTGCTTTATTTACACATACCTACAAATTAATAAAAAATAAAGTTTGAAATATAAATATTAAAAAAATAATAACTCATAAATAAAATAATAACTCCTGTTTAGTACCTAACTAATAACAATGTGCTACCAATAAAACATGTAATAAAGTATATTTTTTGTTTGGCTACTCATCACTACTGCTGCCATCATATTTTCGCTTTTTATTTTTCTTTGAAGATCCTTGTGAAAATGCTGCAATTAGTGCCATCGTTTCCTCATGCCTACTCCTAGCTTGACTTGAAAACATATCAACCATCGTTTCAAATTCGCGTTTTCTCAATTCTTGATTTTCTCTTTGTATTTCTATTAATTCCTCTAGCGTTTTGGCTTTCGATGTGTGGGCTTTAACTGTATTTTTAATTTTATTAAATCTATTGCAATTTTGTAACGGTGTGTTTGATGTAGATGGTTGATGATAGATGGTAGATTGTAATGGTGCGTTGGTTGCAGATTGAAGTGACGGAATTTCTTCACTGTTGCTAAATTTGGAAATTTTCGATTGTCCACTGCCAGAAGGGGCACCATCTAATTCGGATGTTTCTGTGATGGATTTTGTTATCGATCGTCCACTGCCAGAAGGGGCACCATCTAATTTGGTTGTTTCTGCGATGGATTTTCTTATATTCAATGAGTCTATCAGTAATATAGGTTCTACTTTGTGCTTATCTCCTAAAATAGAATCAACTTCATCATAATATGGGCTTTTCTCAACTTTCCCTTCCCCAGTACGGTTGCGTTTTTCTTTTATCTTCATGTAGGCGCTTTGCAAATTAGCAAATTTCTGCCTACATTTTTCTCTGCCAGCGATATCGTTTCCGACAAAATATCCCATTTCATTAAGCTTATCTCTAATTTTCGCCCATAAACAATTTTTAGATATCTTGTTGTTCCTAAACTGCCCATCGTAGGCTCTTCTAAGACCAAGAAAAGCCAATGTAGCATCGTGATCTACACGATTCCCTTGCTTTGTTTTCCATAATGTGGATTCCGCCGAGACTGTGTGCTCTGTAATGTGACTAGGGTGCACATTTTGATGTTCAAGTTGCTGCTTTATCATAGCTGAATATTTTGTAGCATAATTTGGATCTGTATCAGTAAAGTTAAAAAATTATGACAATCATTTTTACCCGTTTATAAAATATTAATCTATGATTTTTTACTATTTTTAGTAAATATATAATACAAATCACGGTACAACAAATTCAAATAAAAACTTTTATGTTCTATAGTTTACACGACGAAAGGTAAAATTTAAGGTTGCCACTCTGAAAAAAGTTCTAACCGCTGATTGAGACAGGTTCAAACCACAAGCAAAATAGTTAAAGCGCTTTCGTGAGTGACGTCATTGGTTTGACGTGAAAATGTAGCGGTTCAAACCAACTCGCAGCGTATTAAAATCGCTGCTTCGAGAAAAAATGGCCCTGATGTTGGTTAAATTTGTTGGTAGGTAGATTAAACAGATGGAATTAAGCACATTATAATTAAATACAGAAAAACTATTGTTACCTATTAGGGAACAATATAAATTAGCAGTAGGCAAATGTGTATAAATTTGGCCTACAGAAGTAACACAGCGATTAAAAAACGAAATATTTTAATGTTCCTGTTGGTGGAAGATTGATAATCGCCATAAATTATTATTAATTAACCGACCATAACTATGATTAAGTGGATTTTTTTGTTGTAGGAGTGTTATCTATTGATGTAGACGTTTCTGCTTTTAGCTAGCAGAAACAAACGTCCACACCAATAGATAACACTCACTCCTAACATAACACGCAATATATGTTGATTTAACTTAACTTAGTGGATCTAGTAAAAATTTACTGTAGTCTATCGTCACCATAATTTAGTGGTTTCGTATAATTTAAATATCCCAATTCAAGATTTCAAAG
Organism: Tetropium fuscum; assembly: GCA_964058915.1. Taxonomy (NCBI): domain Eukaryota; kingdom Metazoa; phylum Arthropoda; class Insecta; order Coleoptera; family Cerambycidae; genus Tetropium; species Tetropium fuscum. Next base: position 75,106 of record CAXKVY010002405.1, read on the forward strand.
ATGACATCCATTTGTTTCCTGTTAGTAGCTCCTTGTTCGTCTCGAGTGCACGTTAGAAAGTGTCCAGGAAGCGTTGTGCCAATCCGTTTGATGGTGGTGGACGTTGCCCCAAATCTTGAATGACGATGTGATCGAATTTGCCCTAAAAGTAGGTTTTCATGCTTGTGTGATAAATAATTAAACACGGCAAATATTCAATACTTTTATACTTTCAATAGCACTGTAAGAAAAATAAAACATTGTAAGGCTTCTAGTGCTTTTAGTCTTATAATACGCTTTGCAGCATACAGCATTTTTTATTTTGATAACACTGGTGGAACAAATAAAGTTTTTTTTCTAATTTTGACATGTAAAGTGACATATTTCAAAATCGATGACAGTTTTGCAAGGCATTACTTTTAATAGCCAGTTATGAAAAGTAAAATTTTACGCACCTGGTTTTGTAAAGTTCATATCACAGTAGGTTATTTAGATAATTATGAAACTGACAAAATAGCACCGTAATAAAAACAAAACACTGTAAGACTTCTAATGCTTTTAGTCTTATAATCCGTTTTGCAACATACCTATTAAAGTTGGGAGCTACTACTATATATTATATTTAATGCAATTTTTTCTATATTTTTGTCATTATTTTACGTCCTTATGTGTTTTATTTATCTTGATAACATTGGGGGAGCAAATAAAATTAATTTTTTCTAATTTTGACATGTAAAGTAACACATTTCAAAATCGATAACGGTTTTGTAAGGCATTACTTTTCATTAACCAGTTATGAAAAGTAAAATTTTACGCAACTGGTTTTGTATCGTTCATTTCACAGTATGGTATTTAGACAATAATTATGAAAGTGACAACTTAAAAGTGAAACTTAAGCCTTTCACTAAATAGAATAGCCGATGAAGTGAGATATGATAGTAGAGACCACCTTCTGATGTCAATTCCCAACTAGAAACGTCGGCGATGTGTTGCTGAAGGCTGCCACTAGTGCTAGAACTATGTCCGACTTAATTATTTGCATCGAATGTAATATTATTTGCATACAAGAACCATAGGCCTAGTGTTACTTATATGTCTACTTCCATCCAGCACAAGTCACTATTAGTCCGCGTTAGCAAGACCTGGTTTCCCTCACGCTTCATTGTAAATATATTGCTTTAAACTCGCCGTTATTGCTTCCTCCTCCTGCTAAAGTAGTACCATTATACCCGCCATTATTGCTTCTGCCGCCCGCTAAATTAGTACTATGTATTCGGCATTCGCCACTAGCCATCCCATAACATTGGCATTTCCAACCGAGCCTTCACGACTCGTATTGCTCGTAACTCTTTTCAACCCCGTATGACGTAACTCGCTATAGGCAGACTGAATAACCTATGTAGATATATGTAAATAACTGTGATTGATGTAAATAAACCTGTTATAGCCATAAAACCTGTGTTCTTCTTGAAGATACGGTAATACAAGGCCTATCTGTGTCTCACGTGACCTGGCGTTAGCGCCCTTCTCCACTCGAAGCTATTCGTGGCCCCCTAAAGATACTGCCTGTAGGGAAAAATGGTCTGTCTGCACTCTAAACAGACAGTGGCGACAAGGCCTATAATAATATGTATCACGTGACCTGGCGTTACAGCCCTTCTCCACTCGAAGCTATTCGTGACCCCTACAGATACTGCTTGTAGGGAAAAGTGGTCTGTCTTCACTCTAAACAGATAGTGGCGCTCGAGATAGAACCTCCGCTCCGAAGCTGAGAGCGTCACACTACTATCCATTAATATAACACCAATATTGTTTAAACCAATTTTTAATCAATCAAATTAATCAATTTAATCTCTATAAATAATATAATTCAGGTCGCTTTACGACCTGATTGCTTCCCTTAACTCATTAGGTCAAGGGAAGCAGTGCTTCCCTTGCTTCCATAGACCGTACGACTCTCTGCTTATTGGAATCATTAGCGATCCTCACTTGAAATATTTAAAATATTACGGGAAATAAAAATTAACTTTAATACCTTTAACACAAGCAATTATTCAATGGCCAAAAATAAATCATGATTTAATCGCCCAAATTCCTTTAATCCAATAAATACTTGTCAATTAAATCGACTGCTTATATAATGTCATCTGTCAATAAGGCTGTACACATGCTTCATCATTAAAGAGACATAAATCCTCACTGTATTACTTGTCAATATTGTAATACTTGTCAATATCCCTAATTTAGTAAATATTTTGTCCGATGCTTTAGATAAAGAAGGTAAATTACCAAAAGGTCATAATTCCTCATAATCTACGGAATACAGCAAGGAAACCGAATTGATTTGACTACATCTCAGTATTTTTATGTGTGTTAATAGGCCAAGCTATAGAGCTTTTTTTAGGGCATTAAAAATATCTAATAGGTAACGAGCTGTGCAGGGTTTTAAAATAAAATAGATAGATGAAAACGTATATAAATTAAACAGCCAATTGTTGTTTACAACAAAAAGGCGTCCGAAAAACAGTAAAAAATGCAAAGAAAACATTTTTTGAGTTTCTAGCAGTAACTACAAGTACAATCGTTTTGACTACGCCACAAAAGTAGCAGATAATTGAAAAATCTACAAAATGAGCTCTACCGGAACACTAGCTGCATTTTAAACCGAGTAGAAGAAGGGTTTTATTGAAAATTCTTAAAATTACAATTTGTAAGCTACAGCTTCCACGTTGCGCGTAAGAGTAACTTTAAACATCTAAATTGTTTGTGGAAGAACCTGGATCTGTCTGACGGATAGTTTTACTACAATTTGGGCCCTTTATGCAGGTAATTATCCTTACTGGTACGGTGATCCGATTGTAAATTTTATAACAATTTTGGAAACTACAGAACATTATCTAAAATTCGTACATTCATACTTGTACGTTAAAATGATGTTGAAATGGTTTAAAACGCGCCCGAACATTGGAGTAAAACGCAAGAACTCGTGCCGGACTGCCGGTCATATCCGCTGATCCACTGCAGTCAGGCGCATTTTACTCCAATATTCGGACTCGTTTTAAACTTTTAATTTTAGATAATGTTCTGAAGTTTTCAAAACCGTTGTGGAAATTACGATCGGACCACCGACCGCACGAGCAAGGGTGATTCCGTGGATCAAGGGCCCAAGAAAATGTAATTGGCAATTGTAGCAAAACTGTCCGCCCGACAGATCCAGGCTTTTGCACAAATTATTTACTTGTTTAGAGTTATTCTTAAGCAGGCATCCCACGGCGCGTGGCTTGGCGAACCTGGCTCGTGGCTTGGGCTTGTGGAAGCTCGCCCAGGCTTGGTTCGGTAAAAGGTTTGGCAAGTGGATGGGTACCTATTCCTACGACGTGTGTAAGTGCGTTGTGCGGATTCGTGTTGGCTCGACGAAACTTGCTATTTAGTCTTGCCAGTGAGGTACGAGACCACATCCTGGGATCCAGATCCAGTTTTTGCAGAAGCATTAGCCTTTTGTACAAGTTTTCTAAAGGTAGCCATTAGGCAATAATTTTTTTCATTTCTGAAACTGAAAATTTCACTCATTTTTCCTTCTATACGTTTCCAAGCATCATGTTTCTGTTTTTATGATTTGGATCTCTTGGATTCCAAATCGCTGGCTCCTTATCGTATAACGATAAAATCTCTAACATTATGTCATTTGACCATTCCATTTCCAAAATAAATTGACATTTCCAAAATAAATTGGTAGACTCTTTTCCTCTGCAACTATAAGACGCTACTGAAACTTAAATCACACTCAGCGACACGCTGCGATAGTCGTTGGATCGGGTCGAAAGTATACGAGCCGAGCCCGAAGACGACGGTCGCCTTCCTTTGACTCGCATCAAATTTACCGACAAGAAGCGAGAAAACACAAGCCGAGCCGGAAATGACGAGCGCGTCCATTCCCATGGCGCGTGGCTCTGCGAGTCTTGCTCGTGACTTGCCGAGCCACGCGCCGTGGGATGCCGGCTTTACGCGCAAAGTATCTTAAAAATTGTAAAAGTTACGAATTAGCAAGAAAACGCTCCTTTTGCGCGGTTTTCCCTGTTTTTCTCGGCTGAAAATACAGTTCAGGTATAGCTCATTTTGTAGGTTTCTCATTTTGTAGGTTCTCAGGTTCTCATTTGGTAGGTATAGCTCATGTTGTAGATTCTCCACAATATTTGTATTGTAATTAAAACGATGGTACTTGTAGTTACTAGCTAGAAACTCAAAAAACGATTTTTTTACTGTTTGACGGACGCCATTTTGTTATAAACAACAATTTGCTGTTTAATTTGTATATGTTTGAATCTGTGTATTATACTTTAAAACCCTGCACAGTTAGTTACTTATTATTTTTTAGGGCCCTAAAAAAGCTCTATAGCTTGGCCTATAAACCGTGTTGGTTAGAACGCGAACTCCATTCAGCCGTACTAGGGATTATTTATTCACTACGAATCTAAAGCAAGCGATTAATTTGATGAGTTGAGAAAAATACTTTGGATTATTGTGTCAAATTTATCATTATAATCTCCCGTATTAAATTTCATTCATATAAGTTAAAAGTCACTAACTTATCCATGCAAGAAGTGTTACATATCTTATATATATATAGAACAGTTAATCTCGTGATTTAAAGTGATCAGCTAAACTTTTGTGGACTTTGTATATAGCCTGATTGGTGTGATGGTACAGAGAAGATAAATATTTTTCAAACCAAAATACTTAAAAATGTGTGCTACAAGAAAATATATAAATCCTTACATATTATATTCATTGTAAAAATAGTAAAATTATATTATTAATGCGATGATAAGTAATTTCACTTGGGTTAAATTAAATTTCACATATGTACGATTTCGTACATCAAATAATACGGTTTTTTGTTTCCTGTATTTGCTATTTGGAAGAGAATTATCATGAATAAAAATATGTTTTATCAATTTGAAATATTTACCGAATTATACTATACATGTTGTCAGCAAAACGCCTGAAAAACGCATTGAACTACTGTTTGGAAGTCTAGATACTGCGGTTCAATTGAACAATGATTATCGAATATTGTAGGGCACAACTCAACAGTGAAATAGGTAGGTACAGGGTTCGTCCCATTTAAATCAATTGATTGAAATCGCGATTTAAGTCAACGATTTTAATCAATAATTTAAAAAAACATTAACTTAATCAATTATTAAAATAAAAATAAAAGACTGAAATAAATACCATTTTATCTATTTTATTGTATAATAGTCAAAAAATGCAAATGCAAATAATATTATATTTTTAATAAATAATGACATAATATACACTTAAGAAATAATAACAGAGAAACAGAAAAGTTTTAAAAAATGTAAATGATCTAACACTTACAATACATAACTGCCTAACTACACTACTGGATAGGGCTGGAAAAAATTTCCTCAAATCATCTAACAACCTTATTACTCTACCTGTTACGAATAGGTTACGTGTATCTAACCCTACTGTACCTAGATTGTATTGTCTGGCCAAAAATTCATAAGCCAGGGAAGTCGGTGCGTCCAATAGTATCGTCTATTGGACGACGATCTCCGACTTACCACTTATCAAAATGGTTGACTAAGGAATTTGAAAGTTTGCCCATTGCACAGCCTAATTTTTCAGTTAAAAATTCGAATGATTTCATTGATAAGGTCAAGAATATTCAATTGCAAGGGGGTAAAATTTTGATTTCCTTTGATGTTTGTTCATTCTTTCCTAGTGTACCAATTCCACAGACCTTGGACTATCTTCAGGATTTACTCGAATTAAACAACTATAGAAAAGAAGTAATAGAAGAATATATAAACCTTACAAAACTTTGTATGAAACAAAATTGCTTCCGTTTCAATGACAAGTTCTATGAACAACATGAAGGAAACGCAATGGGTAACTGTTTATCGCCTTTCATTGCTAATGTATTCATGAGTCGATTTGAAACTGAAGCAAAAGAAGAATTCGAGTATTTTCCTAGGATTTGGCTGAGGTATGTGGATGACATTTTTGCCGTGTTTGACACTAAGATTGCGGATGTAGAAAACTTCATTTCCAAATTTGATATATATAAAAAAGATACCAGTACGATCAGATATATCCCTAATGACTTTCACCACTGCTATCAACATAAAATGGCAAGTTTTAATTTTCTTGTCCATCGTTTACTAAGTTTCCCTCTCAGTAATGAGAGGTTTGAAAAAGAAAAAGTATTAATTAAAGATATAGCTGTGAGTAATGGTTATCCTAGTTGAAAAACTAATTAGGAAGCGTAAATTTAAGGACACACTTCGTAATTCTACGACCTTTCAAAAGGATATAGAGACTCCAAAATATGTACCCATCCCGTACGAACCCCGGTTTACTCGTGGTTTGAGTAAGGTCTTCAAAAACGTGGGTATAACAGCGATTCATTCGTCGAGTAATAAATTACAACAACTTTTAGACAATCCAAAGGATAAAATTGTTCCAAATGAAAGGTCTGGGATTTACGAAATTAGTTGTAATGTGATCGAAAATATGTTGGACAAACGAGACAATCAATTAACACCAGATTTAAAGAGCATACGAGCAATCATACAATAGATATTAGTAATTGAAGATTAGTTAGAAATGTGACCAATAATAGACAGTTGGATGCATTTGAGAGCATAGAAATTGTAAAATGTAACAGTAGTATGAATAGCGACATGGGACCTATACCGTATAGCCCGCTTTACGCGTTGCTTAGCAACCGATCATTGAAGCGTGATTAGTCACGCGTAAATTTCACGGTGATATCATTAGTGATGTCACCATGAAAATAGTATAAATATGGTAGATTTTGTAGTTTAAGATTAGTTTTAATCGTCTTCGGATGATGCCAACTTGGTTGGCGAAACGCGCATCGAGCGAAGTAAAAGTGCTTTGGTGTTTGTGGAAACTACTCCGAGTGTCTAACTACACTACCACATTACTAGTATTATTAATATTACATTACCATTGATATTATTTATACAGGAATACCAATTATCCTGCCTTTTGCGCTCCTTATTTCTTACATCGGAGTGAAGTCCAAATGTCGAAAAAATGTTCTTTTCTATATGTCACAAGTATGTTCCTTTGGGACACCCACCACTGTAAGGCATTAACATTGCTTATTACCACTTGTGAAAACATAACTACTGAAAATGGTTCAATTTTGGCTTCAAGTTTTACTCGTATAATGAGTGGTAGTAATACACTATTTCCATGCATTTCGTGTAAGGTATTTAATGCTTGATCTTTTTCATCGTGATCTTTTTCTGCACTAGTCAATTTAAATTTGGTTTTGGTTGTATTCAAAATATAAGCCTGAATATGAACGGGCGTAAGTACTTGTTTATACAGTTTTTCACAAAATTGAATTTGAGAAAACGATAAGTCTAATTCTTCCGGGAATATTCTTTCTATTTCCTTTCATACCTCTACTGCATCAGATAGAAAAGCATTTTTTCTGGGTAATTTATCAAGTTCCCCAGCTATAGGCTTTAAGACTACCTATTCTGCTTGTAGTGCTTGTTGATTATACTTGTAAAACGTTTTCCCCAGTTTTTCCTTATTAAAAAGCTCTATTTCAAAGTTGTAATAAAGTTAAAAGAATAATTAATAGTTAAAAAATTAATGAATAATGAATAATAGTTAAAAAATAAATGTGTAAGACTTCTCTCAAATGTATTTAGTTGTTGGTGACAAGTTGGTAGTGCAAGTGTTTCTGTATAGATTTTAAATGTTCTGTGTAAATTTCAAAAGTATGTTTCTTGTATTATAAAAAACGTGTTAGTTAAAAATATACTACTACTTAAGGTAGGTGTCATTTACAATAAAATGCCATAAAGATATTGGCTATTTTCTAGAAAAAAGTGCAACAAAATAATACCCGGGTGTTTTTAAAAGCTCTCCCAAAATAAGTTTTAAATCCATTCTCACTCGAACGACAAAATGTAGAGCTGGCTGTCAGGTTATTTGAAGATAAAAATATTGCGGCTCTAAATCAATGTAATGAAATTAATAATTTGGGTACAGCTGAATTATTAACAATCTTTCTACGTTGGTGGAAAATAGCAAATGTACGTTAACCCAAATCAAGATATCTTAACGTATCTATCGATAGCCTTTATCACATGCGGATTATCTAAACACCTGAAGCTGGTATTAGTTGCAAATACAGCTTTTGCGATTTGTTTATCTATTTCTTGTGTTTTATCTGCAGATGTCGAACGAAAAAGTTCTACAGATTAGCAGGAGCGTCTGTTTTTAGAGACTGAATCAGTAGTAGTAGTAAATATTTTTCCTGCTAAACCTATTTTAACCTTTTAAGTGTGTAACCTTGAAAATTTAAACAATTTCGCTATTTATAAATCGTCAGAGCGTCGCGTGGGCCAGCTCCCTTGGAAATAGACTAAAATATAGTACATTGTATTGCATTGCAACCCCCACATTTATATGGCACGAGTCGACACTGCGCCATTCTTCATTTGAGCTTATAGACTATAAGAAATCCCTGCCAAGTTGACGCAACCGTTTGGCTCGCAGTTCCGATCCATTGACATGCATACGACCAATTGTTTTGTCTCTTGTTTATTATTTTCTAAACATTTCAAATACTGCGACGACGCCAGACAGGATAATCATGTTGTCTTCGAAAAGTCGCTGTTCAAATGGAATAGAACGATTAAATTCCACCGCCAATCCGCCTGGAAATAATCGAAAATACGTTACAGTTACTTCCAGAGAAAAAATGCAAAAAAAACATCGTAGCAGGTTCTGGTGATTGCCCCAGTGTGATTGACAGCTGGCGCCAGGAAAACAAGTGGTCATGGAGATGTTTTGAATGCGAATGTTGTTAGGAATACTAGATTATTACGAATTTAATGAAAGTTGAGAACGATAACATTTTTTTAATTCATCCTGTGACTTGTCTATTAAGGTCGCGGTTGTGGGATAAGATTTTAATTTATTTTATCACATTCCACTTAGATTAGGTACTGGGAATCGAAAGGTCAATGACGTTCCTAATTTTGCTGTAATACAATGAACTAATTTGTAGTTGCAATTTGTCTGCTAGTGTCAATACATATAAAAAGCTACCGAACACTAGTTTAATTTTCTCGTTTCGATATTTTAAATTAATGTTAATATATATATATATATATATATATATATATATATATATATATATATATATATATATATATATATATATATATATATATATATATATATATATATATATATATATATATATATATATATATATATATATATATATATATATATATATATATATATATATATATATATATATATATATATATATATATATATATATATATATATATATATATATATATATATATATATATATAGTAATTATTTTTAAACATATATGTATTTTTTTATAGTTCCACGTTCGTTGATAAATTTGTAATATTTGATTTATTCATTTTATTTATATATTTTATATATATTTATATTACTTTTTATATATATACGTTGGTTCAACAAGATTGTTTAAGTTTATATATTTTTGAAATAGAGATATTATCTTAGGGAAATATAGAAATATTATGTTAGAGAAATAATATTTTAACTTTATTATGGGATACTTAGTATGTTATTACTTCCCTGACGAAACCTTCTTATTTTCAATTGGACGCTAGTTCTAGTGAACATAAATTTTACTTTAAATGAAGGATCACTTTAGAGCTACAAGTACTCCTGCCTCAGAGGGGGTTCAATTAGGATTAGTTCTTGTTGATTGAATTTCTTTAAATGGAAGTTAACTATTCATCATTGTTTAAGTTAACTATATGCAAAATTTTATTAAAATATGAGATTTATGTGATAGTACTGTTCAAAACTGTAATAGTACTGTTTGTTATCTAAATTATTTACCTGAAATTTTCAGAACAAGAAAGAAGAAGCTATGTTTACATATGTTTATTATAATAAGAAATTGTTGATATTTATTGAAATTAAAATCCTATAACTATCCTGCGAGAACCTACTGAACTTAAAATCTAATTAACATGGGACTAAGACCTCTGGGACAATATTCCTTAAAATTAGCAAATCGGAAAAGCAAAATTAGAAAAGCGTTATAAGAAATAGAATTTGATTGGTTGTCATATGGTAATATTAACAATAAACATATCCAATGCAGGAAATGCATTTGTTTTCTGAGAGATCTTCCTGATTACGGAAAACAAAGCGTTAAAGAGTCGTGTAATGTAGTCCCAGGCGACCACCACGCATTTTGCGTGTTCCGTGAGTAAATAATCCACAAAGACAATTTTATTATTAACATAAGTGATACCATATATAGTGGAACCATATATGTAGTTTTAATTAATGTTTACAAGTAATTATGAACATTTTAAGTAATTCAAAAACAGTTTAAAACAGGTCGCCACGTAGATCTTTTTTCTTAAGTAAATCTAGTTAACCTCTTAATTAAAGCAATAAGTGATCAGCAAAATTGCGTGACACCGCATGGGAAGTGTTTCTTGTTAGTTTTGTTTGTAGTAATATTTAAGGTTAAGTGATACTGGATGTTAAACAAATCCATTGGTTGGGACACAGTGTGAACAAACCCTAGGCAATTTCGTATATATATTGTGTGTGTGTGTATATATAAAGCGATGGTAGCGCCGTATGGTAGCTACATGGAGCCGTAGGAACGCATCGCGACGGTACCTTTTAGTATAATTAATTAATTGAAAATATTGCTCACTACCCACTACTACTTTCCTTATTGTTTTTGGGGGTTGAACAAACTTGAAAACTACAGATAGAGACGCACCTGGAATGGAGCTTCAATTTTAAGGGTAGAAGACCTTTGGATTTGTAGACCTTAGGGATTCTAATAAATAGTGAGCTATAAATTTTGTATAAGTAATAAGCTATCTACTGTGAATATTATATTTCGTTCTGCTAATAATTAAAATGCAGTCGATCCTATCTGATTATGGGTTATTCCATCGGATAATCCACGTTGATTTATGGTTATATTTGTGCAGGTCGCGGCAAGTGCCTTATACCTTTAAAAGCTGCAAAGTTCACTAACCTATAATACCTAACCATTATTATTGTTGGTTTGCGGGTGTATGGTAATGTTCCCATGTAGTGGCCAAATAATGTTCTTTCATCGATAAAGGGACTAACAACTAAGCCCTATTACCGTTATGTATTACTCTTTTATCTAGCTACTATCAAAGCGGTACCCAACTGATATATTTCATGGAAAGAAATCCAGGGCATATTAAATATGTAATATGTCCAACAACATTTGGTAAATATCAATGGCCTTCAGACAACGTTCTATATACGACATACATACATTCCAGGATAAGATTCTTAAATTATTGTGGACTGTATTGTGTAAAATGGACTGTAGCTTGATTATATAAACTACAGGCAACGATTTGATAATCGTTTGACGTTGTCTTGGATTTACGTTGATTTGACAAACCATCAGACTTTTGCATACCAAGTCATTATGGTACCGGAACTGTTCATTATCGTAGAAACCGAAGATGATGATCAAAGAAAACTGATAAAGTCGAAATAAAACTAAATCTGTCAACAATGCCCTGTTAATAGGATTGGGTTATGTCAATTGCGTTCGGTTTTCCTATGATCGAAGACAGTGCATTGTGTATAGCTGTAATTTGCAGTGACGCGTTGAAGTTTTGAAATATAATCTAATTTGTTCGTAAAATGGATCTTTTGATGCTTTTAGTAAGTGACGATGATGATGCCTATTCAAATTGTAGAAGCCCCACGTCTGATGAGCGTCTTCAGAGCTAGGCCTAATCATTTTTAATATTGGGATTACATGGAATTTGCTCAGCGCTTCAGATTATCCAAAAGATCTGGCGAATTAATTTTAAAACAAATTGGACATCTATTATTAGTCCTAATATATCACGAAGTAAATTATCTATGTGTACTAACTTGTAAACGTAAGGATTTTAATGATTTTACAGAAGAAGGAACACATTACTGTGGATTTAGTAATATAATAATATAATCATAATGTAACATAATCATAATATATAAATACTGACCACTTGGACTACCCAAATTGCGTTATTTTGTCAATTAGTAGCACTGATGAACCGATGTGATAATAGATATACCAACACCATCTGGTGTAAAACTTAAAAAAGTCTATTACAGTTAGTGATGGCCTTAGGGAATATTCCCAACCTGTTAATAAATTCCCAGTTTGCGGGAGAGAGGGAGAGGTATGGTACATATTGCCTTTATGGTAATCAAAGTGTGACACATATGTTCGTGATTCTAAAAGGTGTAGATTTCTCGAGAATATAGCATCAATCGTTGTTCCTGATTTAGTCGTGGCAATGTTCCGGTCGTTATTCATATCTAAACCGAATTTTTCACGAAGAAAGTGAAGTAGTGGCAAGGACGCATCCTTCGCAAAAATATCATCCATTTGGATCAGATTCGAAAGCTCAATCCAGATATATCTAGCAGGGTATGCATAAGTAATATTGTATTCTGGTTAATTCCGATTCTGTCACGATCGTTTATAAATTATATCAAAATTGCTTTCCGCTTTAGAACACTTGTGGGGGGGAGGATCGTTGTCCAAGTCAAAGCTGCATTCTCTATCTCTGTTTCTCATTATATCAAAATTGCTTTCCGATTTAGAACACTTGTGGGGGATAGTTGCCCAAGTGAAAGCTGCATTCGATATATCTGCTTCTCTCTCTCTTCCTCGTATCTGTCATATGCTGTATTTCACTTGCGAGACGAAAATGTTACAAAATGTGTCATGACGCGACCTTGAAGCCCTATATAGAGGACTTAGATACTGTGGAGGTACTCAACAGGGTGCAAGGTATCTCCCCATATATGTTAATCTGCCGCGCTTGAGTAAATCCCAAAATCCCCTGTTGAGCTAGCTGTCATTAAAGTATAATCTGCCATATAAATCATTAAAGGTGTTGCAATTATAATTTTGAAATCGTTGAACCATTGCCATCATGTCAATAACAAGTACGGTTTCAATAATATCTTTTGACTGCTGGAAGTCACGTCAGTTCAGTTGACATATCAGTTATTTCCTGTAGAACAGCGTTGTAAAACTCCGCTTTATTGCCTTTCCTCATCGTTCACTCTTTCAACGATCTTTGCAGAACCATTTTCTTGAAAAATAAGTAAGTTATAAAAAGATCACCAGAGTAAGTTTCTGTGATTTTTTGGCTACAACTTTGTCGCTTACTATATACATATACATACTGCATACATCTTTAAAAACATAAAAAATTTTACCTATCGAGTACTTGTTGCTGCATTTTTAACAAATTTCGGGTCAGCAACTTTTTAAACAAAACAATATTACTGGTGACACGTACATTTTTTTGCATTTGTCGTGTCAGCCATGATAACGAAGGTCTAAATTGACTCTTCGAAAATTTTCAATATAATCTAGAGGCTTCTAAACGGGCAATATTTTTACTGCAATATGTGGCTGCAACAGAGTGGCCGGCAACATTGCTAACAATAGCAGCCAGACTATGCACTATAGGGTCACATTTTTAGTATGTCCCTGCCATATAGATACATATTTTTGGTATTGCCGCATGCATTTATAGTGTTTCAGACGAGTTGCCGGACGATCGCTTGGCGAGCGAAAATACTCGGCAATATTGCTTTCTTTTGGTGTTTGTTTGTTGTTGTTTTGGAAAATTTGGAGGTTATATTAATTAAAAGGACTAATATATGGTCTGATGAAAGGATTATTGACTTTATTAATGAGGTACATTTACACCCTTTTTTGTCGAATGTGGAAACCGGAATATATAAATACAGAAATGCGAAAAAAGATGGATGGCCTGTTGTTGCCGAAAAAATTGGTATATCAAGTGATGAGGGTTACAAAAAATTCAGCATCTGACACTGAACAGATACATAAAACTTTTATATGAATATCCAATCCCTAAAAACCGTAGAATTATCGCCAATCTTGTGGCAACAGGTATTCCTTTTCTCGTGTTTAAATAATTTCTTTTTATTTTTGGTCCAATTGTGATTAAAATAAATTCAAAGCCTCTCTTTGACATTCTTGTAAAGTTTTTAAATAAGTTATTATCGAGACTTATTTCTAGACTTATGTTATCTAAAGTTTCACGCCTATTGTAGATACGAAGTATTGAAGTAAGGTCGTATCCACAATCTTCTCTTTTTTTTCTTTAACTTTTCGTTTAAAACAATAAAAGCTGCTGCGACGCAAATAATTTCGTCAGTCATTATTGCCCGATCGTGTAGCCCGTCTATGAAAGAAATAATTTTTATTTATGGGCCATACTGTTGCTGGCAAATATTGCCGAAATATGTATTGCCGAGCGATATGTGGCATAAAATGATGTCATGATGGCTGGACTATAGTTGCAATATTGCAGCCACATATTGCAGTAAATATTGCCCGTTTAGAAGCCCCTTAAGCGATCGTCCGGCAACTCGCCTGCAACACTATAAATGCATGCGGCAATACCAAAAATGTGTAGCTATATGGCCGGGACATACTAAAAATATTACCCTATATTGCATAGTCTGGATATTGCTAGCAATGTTGCAGCCACATATTGCAGTAAAAATATTGCCCGTTTAGAAGCTCCTTAAGGGACTCAAACTAAGGAGATATAGGGTGATAAGTAAAAATTTTAAAAAATATATAAAATTTGAGATTTTTAAGAAAATTTTCATTTTGATCAGTTTTGTAATTCCGGATTGCCTGGCGACCTCCAAAATCGGATCTGCCAGGTCGATTTACATAAGAATATTTTTTTTTAGGTGGTTGTTCGCGAGTATTTATCATACTCCGTGACCTCGACATATCTCTGGAGGTCACATACATTTTTCGTGAGACGGGTCCCTATACAACGCGCCCAGTAGCATTTTCAATACTAAAATAAAAGCAAGGGGTTCAATTTGGAAAGGTTGTTGATATTGACGGCAGGCATAATGTGCATTGTGCATTACTTGTTCGCTTTGATAATATGTAATTCTCATCGGTAATTTAATGAGAAGCGGGTCTGGACTTGCCCGCTCAGCTGACGGCCTAAAGCAGTTGCGTCAAGTCAAGTTGGCCACGGATTCGGTGCAAGCTCCTTGCTCGGTCGGCCGCCTGCCTTCGCGCTCTCGTGTTTAGTTTCTCAGCAGTCGCGGTTCGTGTTCACAGTCAGTCGTTTTATAGCGTCAGTTTGGTATTGTTGATCGGCGCATTCTTACATCGCTAAGCAGGCCATCCTCTGTTGTTCAAGTACTATCGAGTCGTGGAAAATTTTCTCTCGAACGATGTGAATGCTGGTGAAATTATTTGTTATATTGTACATTTATAATTTGTGATTTTTTTTTCTATTAGTGACAGTGTTTTGTTTTCACTATTTTTGGATTATTTCAGGTGTTTTATGGTAATTTGTGTTTTGTTTTTATTTTTAAATCTTGCTGCAATTTGTGTGGATGATATTAATAGTCCTGTCATTCTAATTCGGGTGCTGATAATTTAATAGAAAAACTTTCAGAGCGTTTAAGGCGCGTTCGTGGATTCTGTATATAATCCGTATCTATTACAATACCTAGGTATTTAACAACGTTTTGATATTATATTTTTTATTAAAAAGAAATTTACTATGTTACCAGTGTTACGCTATTAAATACGATGATTAGGCAATATATTAAATGTTTTGCCAATTTTAGGTATGTTCGTTTCCATTATATTTTACCTACCTATCACAACTACAATTCAAATAATTGAGCACGCCATATGTTCCAGCAGGTTTAAACATGTCTTACATTTCGAATACATAACAGTAACAGTAGGCATGTGTTATATCACATGTGAAACGTAGACTAGAACGTGCGCAAAAGTTCGCTGAAGTTTGATTAAAAGTTTAGCGGTCTGAACCATACAAACTTCAGGTAAAACCGAAGGGAATAACCCCCAACTATGTAGGGTAGGGGTTGTAGTGGAGGTCTGTGCAGCAAACTCGAACAAAAATATTAATGTAGTTTACCCTAACTTGCCGTAATACCTATATAATTTTGAAAAACATGAAACCTTACATAGAAATATGTGCTAAAACTAAGTACCTAGGTCTAGAGCCTTAAACTTGAATTTCTAATAATTTTTTTGGTAAAGCACCTCGTTAACAACCTTGTTTAGCTTGTGTACAAAGTTTTATAGCGGATCAATAAAAGTCACTGTTATCAGTGTTCTATCTATACAACTGTTTGCTATCAAGATTTTATAAAACGTAGGTATCTACCTACTTTTTAGTAAAAAATAATCTTGTTGAAGGTCTTAATAGTAAACAGTAATAACGATATAACGAATAACTTTGACTTATTTGATACAAGAATTTATTTGGCATATAAATTTGGGTAAATCTCCGGAGTCCTTAATACTTAAATGTGGAAAGTATTAGTGATCGACCGATACCGATATTTATATCGGTATATCGGCAATATCGGCAGCAACGCCGATTATCGGTATCGGCCGATAGGGACAACCGATATGGCCGATATAAAAAGTCATAAGTCTACCAAATTCCTTCATAAGTCTACCAAAACATCTCGTGGGATCTTTTAGACTGCACTTACACAATCATACGATAAATTTTCATTATCCGTTTGCAGTGCCTTTTAATTCCAATATAAATCAGCACATTTAAAGCACAATATAAAGCAGAAACATTTTGCAACTTTTCAAAAGAATCTTTGAATATCTAAATAAACTAGCAAGATGATCCTTTTTTCTTCCTGACCCTTTGTGATTCGGCATTTTTGCAAACTATTCCTACAATTTTAAAAAATAAGCATACACACACACCTTACTTTTTAAAAAAAATTACCATGCAACAGTCAGGGCAGTAGCAAGAGGGAACCTAAAGCCTAAAGCTAGTTGACCCTAATCTTACAAATGTGCGTTTTAAATTCATCTCGTGGAAGAAAATATTGTTTTGCTGGAAACATAAGCAGAAAATCTCGTATTTTCCGAAAGTTGACAGTACTAAAAACTAAAACCGTGCACTTAATCTATCGAACATCGAACGATGATTTGTAATATTAAATCTCCCATCTTTTTTGGTGTCGGGAAGTATTTTGGTCCAGCCATGGAGTTCGTTTGCTACTATAGACATTCTAGATGGCGACACTTGTCCTTTCATAAAAAACAAACGCTATTTTAATTATGAATTTTTTTTATAATTAAAAAAAACAATTTTGTTTTTTATCACAGAAAAAATGTTTTTTTTTAATTTGAAAATAAACGTTTTTTTACTTGACTACTTGAGGATTGTCAGGGGTCGTCATCTGAATTTAAGAAAAATTTAGTAATTTTTATATCTGTGCGAAATAACAATGGGTGACAAATTATTTTGTGGCGCGACAATTTTTTTTTGTTTTAGTGACAAATTTACGACAAAAAAGCGGCAATCATTCCATATTGTGACCTTTGCAGTGCTAACTTGATGGAAAAGACATTTTTTTAATAATTATGTTAACTCTGATAACTTTATTCTAAAGTTAGCAGAGGAAAGGCAACAGAACGAAAAATGCTGTTTTATGGAGAATTTTATGGCTACCTACTGAAATGTTAATTAAAAACCATATCGCGATAATCAAGGCTCCCATACTTTTCCAAAAAAAATGATGTTCTACTAACTTGAAACTAAAGTTAGCATTAAAAAAATACACTTAAAATTATTATCAAAGGTAAAGTGCATACGATCTAAATTGAAATCCCATAAAAAGTAAAAAGTCCTTTGTAAAACAAAAGCGGCCGAAAATGTATGGCTACATAAAGGCTCTAATACGAAATTTGATGCTCCCATATTTTTTTTTAAAAAAACGAAATTCCGCTAACTTTAGAATAAAGCTCGGAATAAAGTTAGTAAAGGAAAGGCAGCAGATCAAAAATACTGTTTTACAAAGCATTTTATGGCTACTGAAAAGTTAAACAAATGCCATATCGCGATGTTCATTGCTCCCATACTTTTCCAAAAAAACGATGTTCTACGAACTTGAAAATAAAGTTGGCATTAAAAAAATTTACATTTAAAATAATTGTCAAAAAGTGCATACGATCTAAATTGAAATCACATAGAAAGGAAAAAGTCCTTTGTAAAACAAAAGCGGTTGCCTTTATCTTTGAAGGAGATGCCGACAATATGCATGGCCGCCCATGCATATTGTTTTACAAAGGACTAGTCGACTTTTTTACTTTATATGCGATTTCAGTTTAGATCGTATGGCACATTAGTTAGTTAAGTACAGCGATTTAATACTAATTAAATGCTCAACTCTAACCGAGGTTCTAACTAAGTAATAACTGATACCCCCCCTCTCTACTCGCCTCTTAAATTGAACGAATCTTTCAATCGAATGATCAATTTTTTTACATAGGAAAACTTTTTTTGAAAATGTATTGGAACATTTGATATCGCGATAAGGCATTTAATTAGCATTTAAGTAGCCTCATTCTCCATGAGAGCAGTTTTTGATATCTTTTTTTCAAAAAAAATATGGAAAAATATAAAAAAATATTTTTTTCAAAAAAAATATCATTATATTTCGTAATAGAGCATTTAATTAACCTTTAAGTATCCTTAAATTATCGATAATAGCATTTTTTTTGTTCTGCTGATTTTGCTCTGCTAACTTCAATCTCAAGTTAGTAGAACATTTTTTACACGACTGCGCTGGTGAACAAGGCTGGTATGCAAATGTTTCTTTTGGGTCGCTAAGTTTATTCGTTTTTGAAATAAACGTTATGAGCCGAGCGCGAAAACTAGGACTAAATAAGGTGAGTTATGGATTCGCCTTATTTATTCCTAATAATAATAATAACTACCTAATAATAATAATTAAAAAAATATTATTATTAGATACCTAGTTCCGAGGCTAGTTCAAAAGTGGAAGTAGGTACCTACACGATTTTTGCTAGCGGTTATCTCTCGACAAAAATATACCTATATCCAGGTACTTAGGTTGTCCAATTCAGAATCACATATTTCTATTCTATTTTCTTTTAGGCAGTGTACTTACTTCAGACAAAAAAATCGGGTGTTTCATTACCGATTACCCTCATTTTGGGGTTATACAAACATTAATGTTTTTCATAGTAAAAATTAAGCATTTGTAGGTTTTGTTTACTATTGGGTTAGAGCGAGCTTTTATGACACTTCCCATAAAAAAAAATACGTTTTGGTACCAAAATATTATAACGAATTAAGTCAATAATAATAAAAACCAGTTTTCATTCTAAACAATATAAACATTTTATCTTCAATTTTAACGCAAAATAAAATCTCTTCTCATTTTCATTTAATAACAAAAATCTATTCGAATTTTTTATTTAAAAACATTGAGTAGGTACGTTGTTGTTGAGATTTTGAAGCAACTTTTTCTTCGTTGAAGCAAAGTTCTAACTATGATAATAAAGGCCGGGCAAATGAGAGTCTTTAGGGTTTTAAAAAACACATTTTTATAAAAAAATATTACCTACAGAATTTTTTGTTTTGAACTTAACAAATTCAAACCGGACAACACATTTACCTTTAGCTGATGGTCAAGGAATGTTCATAATTTTTGCAGAAAACGCCCCGTTGCTTAAACCACGCTCAATATCTTGTCTCTAGTCTTCATAATTTTAACATTCAAATTGTAGGTTATGTAGGTATTATGTTTACGTTTCTTATCCTGGAACGAGTAAAGTTTGTGTACATCCGGGCTTGTTGCAACACACATGTTTCAACTATGACGTAACCGCCAACTTCAATATTTATATATTACTTAATGTTTCGTATTACCCCGGGTGTTTCATATAAATATATCCGCTTTCTACGGTATCATATTGGTGGTCTTGTTGTATGCGGAGGCTTGTCTGGCTTGCTAGATTACGTATCTCAGCGACAAGATATTCTTGTCGATTTATCATTACGAGTATTAGATACGGTTCATTAATTTGCAGTTGCCAAATAAATAATGTTTTTGCATAAAATCATACTCTTCAATGACTCAGGTTCGTGAAGTTAGCCCCGAAAAATGAGGGGCAGGGACGGGAAATGGCCAATTCGTTTGACCATCGTCAGACCACGTTGCGTTGTAGTGTAAAATGTACTTAAAATGAAATAATTTAGGAGTGAATACTGCTTGATAAGCTAAATAATTCTTCACTACTTACCTATTCCAGTCAAATAAATATAATTTAAAAATAATTAAAATATTTATGATATTGTGAAAAATAATAAACGTGTTTGTACAAATTTGGATAACATATGTTAGGAGGTTATACTTATGTATGAAAGCAGGACCCAGTTGATTTTTGTCTTGAAGTAACCCAAGGTTTCCCAAAGTCAATATTATTAACCGTAATATGCCATGTAAATATAAAAACAGAGTACATGGAAAAAATAAAACATCAAGCTTGCCATGTAAATAGACCTCGAGATACACATATGAACGAAAGGTAAGAAGCGATGGCGACGTTACAATTCACTTCTTAAATTGGGACAATTTATTATTTAGAAGCGTTATTATTGTATTAGTGTTGAACAGTTTATTTATTTTATCTGTTCCAAGTTCCAACGCTGAACCATACTGTCGAGATTAATTGTGGTGAATGATAACGTTTTAGTTGTCTCTGAACGTGTTTGTTATGTCTGTGCTATGGATGGCGTTTTGCAATATCATTCCAAATCAATCAGTTTTTGCTGATGACATGATTTTGTACAATATCCTTTCCTTCGTTCTTATCGAGGTTATTGTTTTAAATAATAAACTGCATTATAGCGTTATAGTCAGTATTATTGTATAGAGTTTATTTCGCTTGGGTTACACGCCCCCTCGTAATGGTTTTCTAATCAATTTT